>JAECMU010015786.1:10390-24749 GCA_016106625.1 Dracogyra subfuscus
GTGTGTATTTTCAAGAAAGTGTTTGATTTGTGTTTGTTTTCTTTAGACGGTTCCACCCAGTGGCGCTATGAAAGCAATCTTACCTGAACCAATAACTGATGGCTGGGAAATGGTTCTGAATGGCATAGCGGGGACAGGCAACCAGTAAGAATAGTTTGTTACGGGACTCTCCCGAGTTTGCTTTTACTATGACAGATTTTCGACCAACAGAGCATTCTAAAAATTACAATAACATAGTAGTAATAATCTTTTCTTCTTTAGAATATGAATGACTTTAACTGATTTTAGTTTGAGCGTGCAAAGATCAGGACGACCAGAAGCACATTGCATATTATCATTAGTGTTATTATTATTATTATGGACATCCAAACAAGACAATACATTTAGTGTGTTATTGTATGTTATAACTTACCCATAATATGTCAAAAACCCATTTAATATTTACCATTGTTAACTCAGTTAACAATGTTTTTGTTTTGTGTCAATGGGTCATTCGTTTACAGCCAACAGGACGTGTATACCTGAGCGTAACGTTTTGATGGGATTTAGTTAAGTATGTGACATCATATTAGTCATATTACCCTTCAGAACTTTGATTTACTAAATATCGATTTAAAATATTGTTTTAGAGGTGTTTGAGGATAAATAGAATATCAACCCTAACTCGTCTATTTAATCGGTATTTGCATGTCAAAGAGCCTAGACAAATAACATAGACTCAGTTGGTATTTTCCATATTAACAAACACTCGTAACGAATCCATTAATATTAGTCCTTGATAAAGCTCTATTATTCCGAAACATCTTACAATGACAGCAAACACAGAAGAGTCTCTTTGTTCCTTCCTCAAACGCAGATTCTTTCTACATTTGAGACTCGTCTTTATATCATTCTGATAGTATCCCTATTATTTCACCATTATTTCGCAGTCCACATCCATGCCCTTGTTTATAACCACTACAAATGTTTGTCATGGCACATGCTTGCTATTCACCCATCAGCCTTGCTCTGCGTTGATAATTCTTTTAAACTGACCAATTGATGCATTTCTATATTACTCTACAGTGCATAACAAGTGTATGATAAATAAGATGATAGTATAGTACTTGTGTAACAATTTCATATTTGAATTATCAATATGAGCAAGAGTCTGTTGCCGCATATATACTGAACAACAACAACAAAAACACACTACCGATGTGTACATATAGTATTTGTTGTGTTAAAGAATTTATTGTGTAATGAAATTATATAGGTAGTATTAGCCTTGGGCTGTATTATCAGGATTCGTGAATTTTATCGAACTTTTTTTGCACTGTTAATCGAAACGTGAAATTCAGTTTGGACGTGCATGCATGGTTCGACATGTCCCGTGTAGTATTCGGTCAATTTGTTGTACATGTCTTACTGACATTGTGGTCAAGTGAACGAAAAGGCTTCAAACTTTGTAAAAATAATTAACGTTTTTTTACACTGTAGCATTTTTAGTATGTCGAGAATACCCAATAATTTACGCGAACGGGCGATTGGCATGCTTGATGCTGGCATGTCGACAAAATATGTTGCAAGGCATGCTGGGAGTTCTTGTCGAGCGATACGAAATCTTCGCTTAAGATTTCGAACGACAGAAAGCACCAACGATTTGCCACGCCGTGGACGTCCGCGTGTTACAACGCGTGGTCAAGACCGCTATATCATGAACACACATTGGCGCAATCGATTTCAAACTGCCACTGCTGCTAACACACCAGGGCTTCATAATAACCGAATCAGTTGGCAAACTATTCGTAATCGCCTGCGGGAGAACGGTTTACATGCACGACTGATGCGTTTTAATGCAAAGTCATCGTCTAAATTGTCTTAATTGGGAACGTATACACACTCGTTGAATACGGTGACGTTGGAATACCGTTCTTTTTTCGGATGAATCCAGATTTTCTTTCTTTACAACGTGGTGATGGCAGGGTGCGCGTCTACCGTAGGAGAAAATAAACGCTATGCTGACTGTTGTGTTCTTGAACGAGATCGTTTCGGGGGTGGGGGTTCTGCCATTGTCTGGGCAGCCATTGCCCATGGTTATCGTTCACCACTAGTCGTCATTGATGGCAATTTAAATGCTCAACGTTACCGCGATGACATTCTCGCTCATCACGTAATTTCTCTGTTCCATAATAACGTCAACATCTCGATTGTTAAGCATGATAATGCCACCTCTCATACAGCTAGAGACACTGCACATTTTCTTTGGACAAATAACATTGATTTCATTGATGACTGGCCCGCTAAAAGTCCTGATAGCAACCCTATCGAGCATGTCTGGGATAGTCTGGATAGACGATTGATGTGTCGTTCCAACGCACCCGCTAACGTCAACGAACTTCGTCAAGCGGTCATTCAGGAATGGAACAATATTCCACAGGTAAAAATCTACACTTTAGTCCATTATATGCGCCTGCGATGCACTGCAGTTTTCATTTCAAGAGGTGACCATACCCGTTATTAAATGGGTTTTGTTTTTAACCCCTACCACACTTGGTCAACATTTCTCCGATTTTCTATTAACCTATGGCCATGATTTGTGCACCAAACGATGCATCATGGAACACCCTTTAAACGCATACATAACAATTATTCCCCCGGTTTATTTTTATCAAGTTTTTCATTATCATACATTGACATTGAATTATGTAACAATCCCAATAAATTTAATAATCAATATGAAATATTTTAAATATCTATTATACGCATATAACATAGTCATATAAGTTATACACAGTAGATATACTAGTATGTATACCCGTATCCTTAAATTTATAACATGCATATATACTGCAGGTATTCATAATATTATGTCATATCTAAAGTCATACTCTGTACAAACATATATAGCTATATCTTACCAAGTATATGGGACAAGGACACTTTACACCTGATACTGATTGCTAAATCAGATTCATGTGCCTATACACATAATTAATTTAACGTAAATACATGGCTACAACTATTTACACAATTTAACATAAGGCTCAATAAATACAATACTAATAAAATATGATATAAAATGAACATGTAACCCACTGAACACAGTGAATGTATCAACGCTCAGATACATCTCATTAACATATTATTTGAAATGTATTATTTATATAGAAATATTATTACTTTATTAAATAGATTCAAGTTAGGTGTCTTATTATTTTAAATCTAAATTTACACATTAAAACCATTATGTTTAAACTATTATTTAATTTTAGACACTATTTTATATCATTTTCACAGATATCTATTTATTTATTTCTATTGAAAAATTAACAAGTGTATAAAAGTTGTTAACTCTCTATGTATCTGACTATGTATAAAGCGTTTACTCAGATAATGTATATAACACCCAAACTATACAACATAACTAACAAAGGAAAGAGTGTTAGTTGATGATGTAAACTTGTGTTTAGGTGAGTGGTGAAAAGCTGTCATGTTAACTGAATTTGAAAAGATAAAATAGAGAGGGAATTCTTGGTTACACCTGCATCTATGCTGTTAATATATTTCAGTTTTGTGGTTTTTATCATTCATTCTGGTCGGTGGGTTATCCAACTCATAACAAAATCACTAGATGTTTACTATGTAGGATTCTGTTGTCTTCTGGTTGATCTTCTCTGATTAAGAGCATCAGTAGATTCTTGATTAGATTCTTCAGCATAATCTCTATCAGTGGCGTTCCCTTGTTCACCATCAGGCTGATGTGATGTACTGGAAGTATCGTCCTCAAATTGCAAATCTATACCATAAATGTTTACTGCAGAATCCACTCCAAAAGTGTGATTGTCATCACCAGAGAAAGACTGATCTACTACCACATATTCCTGATTGTCACCGCCTACCTGGGTAGCAATGTCATCGTCACCTGCAGGTGAATTACTGATGTCAGTATCAACAACAACTTTCATTCATCTGTGGATTATGTACATACAAAATAGATATCATCTTCTTCTTCCGACTCCTCTGTCTGAGGTAACACTGTGACACTGTACCTGCCGTCATCTGCGTGGCTATGGTCTTGGAACTCAATTTTCAATGTTTTGAAAATTTGGCAAAACTCCGATGTGAAGAAAACATTTCTATGTAAAGTCCGCTTTTGTCCCTCCCCACTCTCCTGCAGCACAGAAACCGGTATTTCCGGATTTGGTTGCTGCATGACCACATAAGGTTCGTTCTCCCATCTGTCAGCCAATTTATGTTTGTCCTCAAAAACCAACATTTTCACAATGACTCTGTCTCCAGGCTTAATGACGGCACCCCTAACTCAGGAGTCTTATTCATCCTTTTGCTTAGCTTGATTTGTTGGAGGGCTAGAGTAGCAAGGTTGTCTCCTTCAATCTTTGATTCAGTGTCTTGACATAACTACTGACTGATCCGTACTTTTCCCCATTGTCAAGTTGCTCTCAAAGTCAGCACACTGACCAGATTGATTCCTTTGAGGCATTCCATAATGTACAACAAAGTTGTTAAAAAACACACACACTGTTGTTTTTGCTGTCATATCATGGATAGGATATGGCTTGACTTATCTTCTAAAATGTTTTGNNNAAAAAAAAATGCTGAAGATTACCCTTTGATGCTTCCAAGATAAACATATCCATATAGACCCGTTCAAGAGGTTGAGTGGTCTTGATGCTGACTAAAGGTGTCCATCTGCGACATCCCTTGGTCTACTTTTCAACATCAGGTAACATACCTGGCCGGTAGAAACGATCCCTGAAAAGAAAAATAGTTGTATCTCGCCCAGGATGTCCACCTCTGTTGCGAGTACCATACAGTACCTCTGATACAAATTTAGATTGGAAAACCAGCTGTCGTCTAATCTGCCCCTCAGTTATGGCATCCATATATTACACTGCCTTTCTCATATGTAGACCATTTGCTACTTTGAGAAGGCTAGAGAGAAACGTTGAGTCACACAATTAGTCATGTTTTGGTTTCCAGATACGACCAAAGTGATGGATCCACTGTTTCAATATGCGTCATCCGACTAGGCATAACTCCAGTCACGGTCAGTAATCCCTATCGGTTTTGTCCCAGGCTGATCTACATCCATATCTACAACATCAACATTCATATGGAAAGTCTATAAATAAGGCTGTCTATAAAACGCATTGCAAACCGCTGCAATTGAATCAGAAGACATATACAGCTGATCTATCACATTAAGTCCTGGAAGGCTAGACATGCTAAATATATCAGCATCTGCATTAATTTGAACAGGATATCAACGTTATATGTAGCCATACCTGCAAGCCACCTATGGCCAGTAGCGTCAAGTTTGGCAATGGTTAAAACATAGGTTAATGGGTTGTTGTATGTGAAGACAGTGAACTTATTACCAAAAAGGTAATCATTAAACTGTTCATGAACAGGCCATTTCAAAGCAAGAAATTCAAGTATACGTGTAGAGTAGTTTTTCTTAGGCTTGCTGAAACCTCTGCTGGCATAGGCAATTACTGTCATATTTCCATCTTGAATCTGATACAGGACGGCGTCTAATCATAAAGTGCAGTGATCTGTATGCAGTTCAAAAGGTCTCATATACTAGAATTGGTGAATATGTCAACAGCTCATTCAGGCAGTTAAAAGCTCGATTCTGTTCTGGACCCCATTGAAAAAGTACCGTATTAACATCAGTCTTCTTTCTGGCTCTCTTGGACTGTGTAGATGGTGGCATCAGACTAGAGATCTTACCTTAGCAAAATCCTTGACAAACGGCCGATAGCATCCTGCATATCCGAGGAATTGTCGTACCTCGTTAGGATGTGTAGGTGTTGGTCAAATATGGAGCATCTTCACCATGGAAAGATGTGGTCCTACCCCATTAGCTGAAGCGATATGACCAAGCAATTTAACCCTGTCTTTGAAGAATGTACATCTTTCTGGAACCAGTTTCATTCCAGAGTCACGTACACGATGAAGCACCTACGACAGTCTATGAAAATGTTCTTTATAGGTGTCTACGAACACAATGACATCATCAATATGAATGAGGCATGCTTTCAAATGTAAATCTTTAAAACACTCGTTCATCAAACGCTGGTAAGTTACTGGACTATTGAACAAACCAAAACGCATTTGATTGGATTCAAAGGACCAACAGAAAAGGTTGTTCTTTTTTTTGTGTTCTTCCTCGATCTCTACCGGATGGCAGCCACTTTTCATGTCCAATATCGGTAAAACATAGAAGCTTTTAGAACATCAATCGTTGATTTAACTGTCGATAATCAACGTACATTCGCAGTCATCTATATTTCTTGCATACAAAGACAACATTCGATGACCACGAGAATGAGACCTACGAATGACTTCGTTCACCAACATCTGGTGAAGATGATCTTGCACTTCATTGTACATTGCTGGTGGAATACGTCTGTATCGCTGTTTGAAAGGATGGTAATCTGTCAAATATAGTTTGTGTTTCGCATCTGTAGTCATGATATTCAGTAGAGAAAATATATGCAAATGACGATATGACATTTATACCATCTTCTACATGCTGCTCATATAGTTCTTTTTCCTATTTCCATCTAACTCAGAACCGTACTAAAGTCATCCTGAGAATCTTTCATGTCGGGTTATTGTTTGACTGTCACTGGTTGCATCTCACACAGGATAGCTTTGGGCTTAATAACCACAGGTCTGGTAGTTACGTTGGAAATATGTACATCAGCCACTGTTTGGATCCATGCACAGTTTATACAAAACCAGGGATGCTTACTTTAGTGTTTGTTGAAATAATTATCCTTTTCTGAAGCAGCACATTTCATCAACCCATCAACCCAAGTCGAAACTTCTCCTTGACAATCTGGCTTTACTGTATTAACATACATATGCACGCCAAGTACCATGGAGTGTGAAGATTGGCTTCCTGGAGAAACCTCCCGCCATGCTTTTGTCTACAGGATCTCATAAACTGTGAGAAAAAACCCAGTTGTTCCTAAAATAGCAGGCACTTTGCTGTTATAAGTACTGTTATGCACCATTAACAGTAAGCAAGGCTGGGGTGTGTCACTAAAACCTTCAACATCCAACTTCAATTTCTATATATCCTAAGTATGGTACACCATACCCATCAACACACTCAATATTCAGTATTGAAGTTATAGGAGGTAACTGAATACAATGTTGGTGATAAAATGTCTTACTGATAGTTGAAACAGTAGCTCCTCTGTCGATCAGTGCTGTAGCTGAAACACAATTTATGCTAATGTCAGACTCATTAGTAACCCCAACCATGTCTCTCATTGCATCACTCTGTGGGTGATTTCTTGCTGGCAATAGCCTATGGACAACCCCTATAAATAGGTTGTCTCATGTTCAAATGTCGTCTAATGTGATCTATGCGCACACGACATGCCGACTGCACGTGTCTAGCTTGATGGCAACCAAAATATACAGGTTTTACAGAATCTGTGTAAAATCTACCGTGAGAGATACTCTTTCCCCTGGAATACTGGTGGAACTGACCCTGGTTAGCTGATGTGAAAGTTGAATGCTTGTCAGGTGTTTGTGAATTTGGAGCCAGCTGGGGTTCCTAGTTGAATGACAATGGAACTGATGAAATTTGTTATTTCTTCAACTCACAAATTTCAGCAGTGAAGTTCTGAATCATTCCTTAGTTTTCTGTATTAGGATGTTTCTGTTTAATCCACCACTGACATAACTGAATTGGATCTCTTTCTAGCAGTTGACAGCTTTCTCTCTCCCTTCACTGGTTATGATCCTTCTCAGTTCATCTGAGTGATCGACGAAGAGAATCAAAGTCAGGACTGCTATCAAATAGATGACCACCAACATTTGTCAATGTAAGCGAAAAACCAGTCCAAAGCATATTTCGTAGCATGCTGTTGGATTCAATCTGCTGTACTTGTCATGCATCGACAGCCTCCATCAGAAGATTCCCAACCTACAACTCCAAACAGCAACATCTTCACATTTTAGGTGATGTGTCTAATGAGTACTATTACAAAAGGGAATACCTAAATAGAAGTATAAATAATTTAAAAAATATTTATATTATTTTATCAATTTGTGTAATTTAGAAATGAATGTAATATTGTGGTCCAAAATTAAAGATACGAAACTGAGTGATATTACTATAACAAAATAAAAAAAATAAAAATCCTATTCTCAAACAGTGTTATAAGGACTGGGGTAAATGCGTGCACACTGATGACGTCACGTAACGCTATGACATCGTTTGCAAGCACAGGAATGCGGAAATAAACAGTTAAAACATTACCAAGACACAAATTAAATTCGAGACGAAAATCATATTGATTAAAAAACCAAAAAAACCAAAAAAAAAAAAACCAAAAAAAAAACCCCATTATAATAATAAACAAATCTGAACATACTTTTAAACTGAACAGTAACTGATTACCTACAAATGCATTTGGTTTATTTGTAACATAAACTCCTGAGTGTGACGATTCCAACTGCATTTTGATGTATCATGTACGTTTCTAAATGCGAGATATTCCTTTCACAATGTGATAATTACTGACCTTGCCTTTGTCGTATTTGTGTACTTTTGATCGGACCGGTGGGACCGTCTCAGGGCAATATCTCTATTTATGGAAGGTCATGTGACTGGTTTTTGACCAATAGTAATTCAGATATATTTTCATTATGTAATAAAACATTCATATGTGCTCAATAATATTATAATGCAGGTATTAAAGGGACATTTCTGAGTTTGCTGCAATGTTTATGATGTTATCGACAAACAAAAACGTATTAACGAATGCAATTGCATATCAGATATATTGTTCTACATAAAATATTAGTGGCTGTATACTAAATGTGTTTCTGGTCGTTCTAACATTTGTACTAGGTTAAATTAAAAAACATTCCTATTTTTTTTTATCTGAAGACCTAATCTAGATTGGGCTTTTTACAAATATTAAAACGACCAGAAACGTATTGAATATACAGACACTGATATTCTAAACAAAAACATATATTTAATATGTAAGTTTAATCGTAGAAATATTTTATTAGTCGGAAACATCTTTCATTGCGGCAAACTCGAGAATGTCCATTTAATAATATTATTTCAAATCTAAAGTCATAATCTGTACAAATACAAACATATATAAGTATCTCTTACCAAGTATATGGGACAAGGGTTCTTTACACTTGATACCGCTTGCTAAAACAGGTCCATGTGGCTATAAAATGTAAAATAATTAATCTAAGGTAAGCACAAGGTGAACACTATTTACTCAATATAGCATAAAGTATCAATGAATAGTAAACTAATAAAATATTTAGTATAAATCGATCCCATTTGGTTGTGCAAGACGGCTCCTGATCTGGTGTTTATAAACCTTTTAGAGCCTAGACTCTAGACTAATAGAGTCTGAGACACTAATGACATGACAACGTCATACAAGTTGCATGTGTGTGACGTCATTTGAGATTCAATCTGGACTCTCAATTTTTTTAATAACGTGCCGAGATGCGAGACCGCGACTGAATCCGGAGGAGTGTTCACGTATATTTATCAATTGTTGACCGTCATTGAGGGCAAATATCATATTTGATTCGGCCCATAAACATATTACCCGAAATGTGGTCCAGAACTGCTTTATTACATAATGTCATACCTAAGTATTATTAAGACTCGTACATTCCTGCTTTATTTATCAGAATCGAAATTCACTAATGTTTATAATTTCCAGCAAAGGGTAAAAAATGATGGGATTTTGTAACGTTATTACCAAGAAAAACAATTAACTTCGAAATATTATGTATCATTATGATTCAAGATTAAAAATATACGAACCCCCACTATTTGGCAAAAAAATTGCCTTTTAAATGATTTTATGATTTTATAATTTTTATTTTTATGCCTTTCTTCTTCTTTTGTCTCCTATCCCCCGCCTCGGTAGTGATGACATCAAGTGACCGATTGACACTTTTATTTTTTCCAACGTCTGGTATCATGTAATTTCTAAATCTACGAGATGTTCCTTACACAATTTGACGATTACTGACATTGTCTATGTCGTGTTTGCGGAATTAAACTCAGCATGAATAAAGATGTAATTTTTTTCTTCAATGACAGTAAGGTGATTTATCACACGTTTCTGGTTGTTTACATTATAATTAGCCGTTGACGTTGCATCACGTTACATACTCTGTAATTGGATAGTAATTATCGACGGGAAAAGGCGACAGTAACTGCTAACCGGGAATTATGGCTGTATCGGCACGGGATTTTTTATTTTTTTTTAATTGTTGGGTTTGAACGGTTGTTGCCTACTAACTTTTTCATTGCCCTATATAATTTATTAAATGTAAATTTAGGGGATTATAATATCTATTTTAACCACTTGTGTGTGTTGATTCTTTTTATTAGTAGTATAACTTGGTGTGCCACTCTTTTTGCGACTTTGATTACCTATAGTTCTAGGCAAAGAATTATCTTTAATTTTGGGTGTTCAAGCGTCAAAATATATATGGAAGATGCGGAGGGTTAATGGAGATGTGTTAAACTATATTTATTTTTCAGTTTTCGTGTGGATATTGGATCGTCGAATACGTACGTGATAATCGATTGGCGCCGTTATTCCGGAGCGTTGCTCTTCAGCTCCAAGGTGTATGGTATCTGGCAACCTGGCACCGAATTATCGATAAACGTTGCACCATTTCAAGTTGGTGTCCCCTTCGAGCTAAGGATAGTCTACCAAAATAGCACGTTTACGGTAAATCCACTTTGGTTTAAGTGTCCAAATTACAACTGGTGCCCCTATCAGGGTAGATCTAGCATTTCGAACTATGGAAATAGGGTTAGTGCTGAACCATCCGTCTTTATATTTAGTGGGTTCGCTTTGCGGACACGTGAACAGAATAACATACAGAAAGACAATACGAAATAATAAGTGTCATGAACATACCATTTTCCACAATGTTTGAAAAGGTATGAGATTTTAACATTTATTTAACCACTTATAAACTATTTCTGTTACGCTTTATTGAGAATCCAAGCACACACATAACCTTTATTTCGGTACATCAAACGACAACATAATATTATAAGAAATTTAGTTATTTACAGTGACCAGATGACAACAGGAGTTCTTCGTAGAATATATTCAGACATAATACAAAATGGCTATATACACATTTTAAAAACGAAGACAAATGATGACAAACCACTAAAATATATAACAGAAATAATGTTACAGGTTAGTATTTTAAAAGTGTCAAATGATATTGAAGATGTTTGTCTATAGTTTACTGAATTTACTTTTAATTTCAGAAATTATTTTTTACATTTTGCTTATGTTATTACACTTAAATAGTTATTTGAATTTAAGTGTAGTAGTTATCTTATAATAATATGGCTTTATAAGCCTTCATAAACAAATTGCATTTAAAAAAGTAGTGATATTCATCTCAAATATTATTTTCTTTGCAAAATGTAAATAATTTCTTTTCGACTGGGGTGCTATTCCAGCGTCCTGTTTTTATGGGTAAATCGTGATTACATCTTCTGAATTTCAGAAGAATGGTCCACAAATTCCGGGTAGTTCAATGCAATATCTTTCCAAATTTAAAGTTTGTTTAACAATAAAATACATTTTTTCTTTGGATGTAGACTTGATGTTGGTATGTCATGTTTGTAGGTACTGGCCTAATTGCATTCGTTTAACATGCTCAGTTTGTATTTTTGTGGATGGGAGATATTTCGATACATAAATATAGGACATGCACAGATTGTTTAACAAGTGCATTAAGTGTTTCAGCCAATTATAGATATGTCCGTCTTTTATATATAATTAAGAAGTAAATGAGATATATATGCGTATTTAACTTTAACTATACGTGCCAAGAATCCTATAATCATTTGATCTATAATTAGTGTTAGTGGCATTCTACCACGTTCTCCATATAACTAAAACATAGGCGAATATCGTCGAATACAATTTATATAAATATTTTCTATTATTTTCACATTTTCGTATCCCCAGTTTCACAGCCATATAAAAGTACTGGGAGGACCATTGGGTCCAATAGTTTAAGCTTGTAATTAATTGGTAAATTGTCTTCCTTGGCTTGAGATAAAACAAATAGCCTGCTTAAGTTACACGCTGAGTTAAACATTGTTTTGTTATTTTAAATTTGTTTTGCTTAGTGAACGTTAAACCTAAATATTTGTATTCTTTAACATTTTCAAGAGACTTATCTCCAAAAGTAAACGTTTTCTTAGTCATTTGTATTTCCATTAAATATTATTATTTTAGTTTTTTTTCGCTATTTACATTTAAGTTTAAATGCTTGTTTTTTTTTGCAATATTTAAAAAGGCATTTAGGTGGGGGGTTTTTTTGTTGCAAATCGTGAACATTAGTTGCTAGTAGTGCAGTGTCGTCGGCATATAGGAGACAAAGGAAAATAATTATGATTATTAGTTATTTACACTGATAGAGGATTTTATGTTTTAGTAAAAAAATATATATAATTTAAAAAAAAAGTAATTTATATTATAATTTAATCATTTGTACCAAAGGAAGCCTCTAGATATGGTATCAAATGCCTTTTGGAAATTAATAAACACGCAGAACAGTTTCTTCATTTTTTTCTCTCTTCTTTTTAAAATTTTAATTAAAGAATACATAAATATGTGGAGTAGCTTTTTTGGAAAGGCAGTGTTGGCTTGAGTTAAGATATGCTTACAACCGCTACATGGGATACTCGCATACGTTTTAACATATATTTGTCATCACAACCTTGTCGCAAAGTAGTATCAAAACGTCTACGGTCTTCATGTGTTAAAGGTATTTATATCTGTACATATATATTGTGATTACGAGGTCAACTACACCAGTCCAGTATAGATTCATCAGAACACAGGTTCTACGAAATCGAACATGACCACAGACCACAAGTAATTACTTTTATATGTTTCTATATATCGTTTGCAACTATAAAATTGTTCTTAATATCATCAGTCCTGTGGGTTTTGGTATGTGCCTTTGCCTGCCTGGGAGAAAAATACCCTAAAAAGGACAGCGCCTGTTGTCCAGCTCTTTCTCCATTGATATTGGTTTAAACAAACACACCTATTAAACCTGGCCGGAGTACACCCATTTTACATAAAACGCATTATTTTTGCATGAGCCTGAATTACCACAAACAAGTCTTCAGTGTCAACACATTGCAACTGTTTACAAACAACATGATCTCCCTTGTCAACTTAAGTCAGGTAGTTACCACTTCAAAGCTGTCTGCCATGAAATAAACACAGTCAAATAGTAGAGTACAAGCGCCGACAAATGGGAAGATAACAGTGATCTGTGGCCACATAAGGCTGGTTAGCTATTGGGTGTTTACCACAAAGTGACCTACCATAATCTAGAAACCCTGATTTATGCATTAGTTAGAAACCTTTTATTATTATTATTATTAGTATTATTATTTATTATTTATTATTATTAGTAGTATTATTGTAGAATTTAGCTAATATCTATCAAAGAATGATGAAAAAATTATGATAATTATTATTATTAGTAGTAGTAGTAGTAGTATTATTGGAAAATTTCGCTAATATCTAACAAAGAATGATTAATAAATTATGATTGTTGTTATTACTGTTACATTAGTACTGTTCGTTTTGATGTAAATTTCGGTCCACTCAAATTTAAAGAATTATTTATCAGTAAAAAATAGGTGTCCTAAGTAAACTCGGTAAATTAATTAAAATAATTAATGACGAAATGAATTCTAAAGAAAGTAGATGTATCTGCCTCAGTATATACTACACTGTTCGAGGCATTGTATCATTGTATATATTATATATTATATGCATATACTTATATTATTTATTCGTTAATAGTCTCCTGTAAAACCTGCCCTATCTTAACCCGTAAAACAATACTGTTCTCATCCTCATCGTCCCTAATCATCGTTATTATTATTATTATTATTATTATTAATGTTGCTGTTGTCTAACGTTATTTTTTGTTCTTGTTATTATAGTATATCGGCAACGGAGCAGTCATGTTCAACTTCTCTATAACATACCCAGTGTCGACGGCTAAACAGGTGCTTATTTGGCTTGATATTTTTATTGAGAGACTTAGATTGATTTATTAGACTGTTTACAATTTCCATTGTTAAAGACATGTGTATACTGTCAATTGTAACAAGAGTGAATATTTAATATTTAGTATCAATTTAAAAAAGGAATACAAAATTGTATTTTTGCTAGGAATATTTAAAAAACAATTCGGTTATTATATTCCAGAAATAGAATGAATTTCCTAAAGGTCACTACAACAATTATGTATATGTATATGTATATGT
>JAECMU010015804.1:2251-13063 GCA_016106625.1 Dracogyra subfuscus
GAAACTGGCAGCGTGACATCTCCGAAGTCCCGCTGCACTCTGGAAAATCGATCCGAAGATATGGAGCCTGCAGGGGATTGGTACCGTGGACGGTCCCGACGGGAGATGGTAGACTTGAAACCGTGTCCCAAAGAACTTCGGTGATCCGTGGATGCCGGACGGACCCGTGTAGGAGAACGGGACCGTTGACTGTGAAGAGAAGGAGTCTTCCTCAAAGTCGAACGAAAGCTAGGTGACGGTGAAGATCGTCTTGATCCGGACTCGGTAGGCCGTGTGGATCGTTCAGGGCGCCGAGATTCCCGCTCCGGCCCGGTAGACACTTGAACCAGCCCTGACCCCGGTTCCGCCGGATCCGTCGGTTTAGTCAAAGTCGACATCGTTTCTTTCAGCATGGAAGGAAGTAAGGATCGTAGGACGTCTGCCACGGATTCGACCATCAATGACGACGTGTCCGCTTTGTTAGACCGGCCGGTAACCACCTTCAGATATGCATGAAAACGTTCATCCATAAGCGATGTGCAGATATCACAGCGCGACGATAAATCGCAGGGAACCCGACATCCAGGACAAAGTTCGTGTGGGTCATCTCCCGCCATGAACTTTTTACATCGTAAGCAAGATCTAACAACCCGAGGAGTAGATACATCTGACATTGTAGTATTTTCTATAAAATAGAAAAAACAAAACAACACGATAACACAAGCGGTAACTAACAAGAGACCGCCATCTTTGCAAATGGCGTCTGACAAGACGACCAACTGTCAAAAAGACAACAATACGTTTATTTTAAAAACGCAAAAACCTAAATACGATACGCGTAGAACGCGACACGATATCATAAGCTGGAAGCTTATAATAAATATAAGGTACAGAAGAATGTAACCAAGCAAAAAACAGCCGACATTTCATTATAAAAAATGGCGACCGTCTCGTTCAACAAAACAACGAACATTTCACAAACACTTATTCTTAAGAAAAGTGAATAACGCGAAACGGAGAATAAGCTAATGAAAGCTTATTAGAATAAAGGCACATAGTATCATGAAAAAATAACACGAAACCAAAGGCTAGAAAAAACCAAAACAAAGTTGACTCAATGCAGAGCCAAGGGAAACACGTCCAGACCGTAAAGCGAAGTGAAAAAGAAGGAAGATACAGTCACGTGACCGGAACTAGAGAGCAGTATACAGTAGAAGAATTTAGGCCATCCCATTGGCTTTAGGGATGTTCGACCAGACCACTCCGTGGGGGGAAATTGCCTTTGTTTGAGGATTGGTAATGTTAAAAGAAATGTTGATTCTAAAAATAAAATGCGAACATTAATGTATCCACATGGAAAAACACTTCACAGAAATATACAGAGCACCCCTGAAATAATAAAGGACATTGATTTACCCTTTACATGAGTTACATGTACTGTGGGAATGAGAACAGCAGAGGCTGTCATCCAGGCACAAAACGCCCTGGAATTCATGTGAATATGACCCCTGACATAATAATATTTAGAAATATAACCACCCCAATATATAATCAAATGTAATCTGGCTTTCTGCCAGAAAATAACTTAAAGGTACATAATAAAACAGGGCTCGAACTTAACGGCAGCACCGACAGCCATTGGCATCCTTGATAATATAAACTACTGCAGATAGAGAGCATCACGATGACATTTTTGTGCTGTTGATAAAGCTCCTGAACAATGACGAAATGTATACACCTAGCGTACATTATCTGCCATTATTTAATATTTGCACATTTAAAAGCTGTCTACATATAACAAGAAAAGCCTTTCAGTCAGGTATATTTGCTGCAACTTTAAAAACAATTGTCATAGGCAGGCTCAAAATTGCTGTCGGTCGGCTGTTTTACCCATGGCAGTTATTTTTAAAAATTGCTGTGGGAGACAAATTGTTAATTTCGAGCCCTGATAAAAACAAAACACCTACATGTGTACAAGGTGATTATGGCTTAGAACTGTTTTAAAACTGAACACTGCACATTAACAAAATTTAAACAGCCATTCTCTCACTATAATCTTTCTAAATATTACAAAAATCCATTAATTTCCAAGATAATAAAGGAACATAATTTTACCCTCCACACCATCTGGCAGAAATCCTGGTAATAAGATTAATCTTTGTGGAATACAGAAGAATCCAATTGAACTATTCAATAGAGAATACAAATACAGAGCATAAGTTATTATGAATGAATGAATGTTTACCGACACATCGGCTTTTGGGTGTCAAACTATGGTAAATGCAAACAATATTCATTATGAGCAAAAAACACTAGCAGATGCCCTAACATTAAAAACAACATGTTTGCTTCGTTTAACGACACCACTAGAGCACACTGATTTATTAATCACTGGCTATTGAATGTCAAACATGGTCATTTTTAACAGTCATAGACAGGAAACCTGCTACAGTTTTTCATGCATCTTTTATATGCACCATCCCACAGACGGGATAGTATATACCATAGCCTTTTATATACCAGCTGTGGTGCACTGGTTGGAATGAGAAAAAGCCTAATGGGCCCACCGACGGGGACTGATCCAAAACCAACCGTGCATCAAGTGAGTGCTTTACCACTGGGCTATGTCCAGCCCCTAACACTAAAGATAAATGCTGTGTGTTAAGAAGTAAAAAAGCATGCATACCTGACTTCCGTTTAACCTTCTCCTTCCTGCTTCTGGTGGGCAGCTGAGCACTCTTGTTGTGAGCTGGATTCTTATCCTGAATGTTTAACAGCAGTTCAATTAATACTACAATTCTTAAAAATCGAAAACGCCTTAAAATGTTGTTTCTTTCATAATCACTATATATATTTTTTTATTTATTTTATTTTTTTTTAACGACGCACTCAACATATTATAATTACGGTTATATTTGCATCGGACATACATGTATGGTTATGTCAAGAAAAAAACCAGTGGTAAGCTGACGGGGATCGATCCTAGACCGACCGCGCATCAGGCAGGCACTGTACCACTGGGCTATGCTGCCCTCATAATCACTATAATAATAATAACAAACATTCTGAGATTACTGCTAAAGCAATACGTGTCCCCTATGGGGCCCCAACACATTTCTGAATGTCTTTAGTTCAAGGGCAATAACTCTGAAAAATGAGTAAATCACCATGAATGTCAAACTTGATCTGTAACAGTACATGGTAAAGCTATACACTAAATTTCAGCTCAATATCGAGTCACTGTTAAAAATAATAAGTCTAGAAAGCTATATGTGAGACAGACGGACGGACGACAAACAGTTAGACAGACATAAAGACAGGACGGAGGCGAAACCTATAATCCCCTCTGGTTGGATAGGTAGAGGACTGGTGACGATATGCATCAACAAGATATAATGACTAGATAAATGTGCATAGTTTCAGTCAAGGCTATTAAGTGAAATAGCTGCATAAAGGCAGTTGATGATGTCTGTTGATAGAGAAATTACATTTATAACACTGTTGTTCATGTTTTACAACACTGGATCTTTAAATATGTTAAGCTAACAAAACATTTTAATATAAATTTAGTATCATATTTGATATATCTGGCTTCAAGTCACTTCATCATTACTTTGGTTTACTTTACAACATAACCTCTTCATCTAAGAAGCAAGTCAAGTGCTTGTGATTTTGCAAGGAATAATTGTCACAAACCACTTCCACATTCAGTAACCATCCTTGCATATATTAGTGATCATCCCTGCACACATTAGTGACAATCCTTGCACACATTACTGACCATCCTTGCACAACTTACAGCTTACGGTGACCATCTCTGCATACCCTACAGTGACTATTCTTTCACATTGCAGTGATCATCATTGCACACATTAAAATGGCCATCCTTGCACATGTTGCAGCGATCATTAGTGCATGTTAGCGAAAATCCTTGCACACATTAGTGACCATCCTTGCATATCCTTGCGTATATGTTAGTGACCATCCTTGCATATATGTTAGTGACCATCCTTGCATATATGTTAGTGACCATCCTTGCACACATTAGTGACCATCCTTGCATATATGTTAGTGACCATCCTTGCACACATTAGTGACCATCCTTGCATACATGTATATGTTAGTGACCATCCTTGCATGTATGTTAGTGATCATCCTTGCATGTATGTTAGTGATCATCCTTGCACACATTAGTGACCATCCTTGCATATGTTAGTGACCATCAATGCATATATGTTAGTGATCATCCTTGCATATATGTTAGTGACCATCCTTGCACACATTAGTGACCATCCTTGCATGTTAGTGACCATCAATGCATATATGTTAGGGATCATCCTTGCATATATGTTAGTGACCATCCTTGCACACATTAGTGACCATCCTTATATATGTTAGTGACCATCCTTGCATGTATGTTAGTGACCATCCTTGCACACATTAGTGACCATCCTTATATATGTTAGTGACCATCCTTGCACACGTTACAATGACCATCTTAGTCTTAAAGATGAAACCCACTTCCTCTTTCCATTAGTAGCAAAATATCTCTTGTATGCATCACTCAGACAGGATAGCACATACCAAGGCCTTTGATATACCAGTTGTGGAGCATTGGCTAGAATGACAAATAGCCAACAGGGATTGATCCCAGACTGACGGCGTATCAAGCAAGCAATTTATCACTGGACTATGTTAAAATGACTATCGTTGCACATGTTACAGTGACCATCCAGCTTGAAGTGTGCAGACAATGCTATGAGACCAGTGCATTTCACAGATAACAAAAATAAGCTGAAAAAGCTAACAGAGATATAGAATGTTGGCAAAACTTTGACATTTACTAAGCAACATAACAGAATGATAATATACTGTTATATGTAATAGTAATATAGTGTTATATGTAATAGTATGTTATAAATCTATTAACAGTAATACCTTCTTATTTGCCACTGGTTTTATCACCACAATCTGTTTCTTCACACCATAGTCTATACTAGGGTGCTGTGACAACTTCCGACTCCTGTGAAATAAATAAATTACCAAAATATTATATCAAATGTAAACTTAGTCTGATAAGTATCCGACAATATAATTGTAATTATTGTTATTATTAATCAAAAATAAACAAATTTTCCTTCACTCCACACAACCAGTAAATATTATTTGCACACAACAACAATAGCAAGTGTTGTTTGGTTATTTTAAAAACTAAAATAAACTTAAAATCCCAGTGTAATCTGATAAACAAATGTTAAAACATAATGTGCATACCAGTTCTATTTCTTGATATATGTAAAATATTTCTTTAACCTTTCTGAATATTTCAAACCGACACACTGTATATTGCACACAGTACATTCATTCATATTTCCCGCTGTTTTTCAAATGGCTACGGCCAAAATAATAATAGAACAAAACTATCAAGACTATTCTCCCATCCCTGGCCATACAAGACAGGTGCATTCGATGACGTCAGCCCATGCGGATTAAATCTGTCTTGCATGACCACGTGACTTCTGTTGTTTGCACTGATATTAACATTGGGCGACATCAACATAAACGGCAAAATAACGCAAGAAATACTTTTTATATTTCATAAAAACAAGGAAACCTGCTGTCATAGTGAAATTATATTATCATTTTCGGTTTATACTTTTAGTATAAACCATTTTTGGGTACGATCTTTTCAATGGTTATGATTATTTTATTGCAAGATAAAAAAAAGTAAAAAAACAAGGAGATTTTTCACGTTTTCCCAAAATGCTTGTTTTTCATTTACTGGATGGGAGAAAAATAATCCTCTATTATGTATCCATGTGGGACAGGGCTATTCCACCTTCGGGTACATAATATGATGTCAGGAACTCGGCAAGCCTCGTCCCTGACAACAAATTATGTACCCTCGGGTGGAATAGCCCTGTCCCACATGGACACATATGAAGGATTCTTTTAATCTTGATAATGGCTGGTTTAGTTTTGAGGAAACCTTTAGTTGAAAAAATTGTTATTGGCAAGAATTTTCACTCAACAACAATGACAAATGTTGTGGTCATTTTTAGAAGTTGATAGCTGACTGTGACAGCTATTTTGATAATAAATTTGATAGCTTTATCAACAATGCAGATCACAAAATTTTGGGACATGAATCGTAGTTAATTTCACCAAAAACAAAATCTAGTGAAAAAACAGAGCTATTGGAAATAATGGACATAAACATTGGCCACAATGTTTTTTTGTTTTTTTTAACGACACACTCAACACATTATATTTACGGTTATATCGGCGTCGGACATATGGTTATGTCCAGAAAAAACCCCAGTGGTTAGCTGATGGGGATCGATCCTAGACCGACCGCGCATCAGGTGGGCACTGTACCACTGGGTTATGCTGCCCGCTCATTGGCCATAAATTCACATAAGTAAATTGCAACTTTATTGATTCTGTGCCTAATTTTAAACGACAATATCATAAAAATTTGAGAACCCCATGAAAATAATACTTACAGATTCAAATATGAACGTTATTTTATGTTTTTATATAAGTTTTAAGTTTTAATTTTAATTATAAGTATTGTCTGTTATTTCTTTTACGTTCATCTGGGTAAGAACAAGAGAATGGCTTTGACAATTCACACAGTTTGCAGATGACTTTTTAGGGTTCATACCCCGAAATAACGGACAATCCTTAATTAAAATATAAAATTAAGCTTTCACGTTGATGCAAATTTTTCTTGAGGTAATTAACACTTACTGGGATGTGCCCCGAAAATATTACATCCAAGAAAATATTATTTAGCCAGTTATTTTCTTACAATACAAGGTTGAAAAACGTACATTCAAAATGACAAATTTCACTTTGGAAACTTGGTTAGACTACAAGGACGTTTTCTGATTGGAAAATTAGATGCAAAAGCTGTATCTGGCATATGTCTGATATTAAACCTATCAGTAATAGTACCGGAGATTTCTGGAAGACTGTGACTGCAGAATGTCAGACTTGTCGGATACCGGTTGAGACACAGAGAAGACAGTGTCATCTGCGAGACTGCTGGCGCCAGACTGATTCAGAACGGACAGGTTTAAACTGGATTCCGGCGAGCCGAATCCTGCCAGTGTGTCGGGCAGCGGCTGCATCAGCTCATCATAGATGTTCACTAACAGCTTCGGCAGTGTAGACCTGTAGCTGAAATGTAAATCAAATCACACAATTATATATTGTGCCAGAAATAGGACATGAATGTCAAGGATATGACACAGACAGTATTTAATGCTTTGATATACCAGCCAGAAGAATGTGTGCAAGAAATTATGCCAGGGTAAGGTGGTAGTGTCTAGAGCAAAATTTCAAGGGGGTTTGAGTCATGCTCACCCAAAAAATATTGTTTGAAAAAGAAAAAAATTTGCTTTGAACAAGACGGTCTTTCCACACACACACCCCACCTGTTTCTTCATGGAAAGCTTATAATGGGAAATAAAAAGGAATAAACCTAAATCCAATCGGGATTAATAGAATTTATCACAACAGTGATCGATTATTTTTCTTGCCCATTTAATTACAGTAAGCTGAGTAACAAAACATTAATTTTGTAAGCTACGGTTTGTTTATTGATCATACGCGGAAAAAATATAGTTCATCTTATGCAATGACATAAATATGTAACAACTTACCAATATATATCTAAAGTTAAAAATGTTAATTTGTTTAAATATTTTTAAAACAATGATACAACGTGAAATGGCAAACTGAATTTTTAAAACCATGAATTATGATGTCAATTGTCTTAAAACATGAGTTATGACGTCACACATATGTAGAAATGGTCTAGCCCTCGAGTCAGAAAGATTTGTGTGGCACTGTGCAAATGCTGAATAACCCTGTGCAGTGGCTAAAAAATATTAATATTATATTAGGGTCCCCTTGCAGGTGAGAAGTCTCATTCATGTTACACAAGTCCACTACATTCATTCGTTAATATTTTCCAACATTTTGCATCCCACCGATTAAAAATACTAACAAAACAACAGTCACTCTGATAATTAAAGTAGTTGAAATACCTATTTTTTTCATTAATTTCTTTATAAATAAGTCCTAATTCGGAGTTGATAAAAGGTGGTTTTGCCAACTGCTGTTACATATCTCAAGGGCTGAAATTGCTCTTCATGAATATCATCTTGTACTGTCTGGTAGTGCTGATGTCAGAACAGCTTGATAAGTCTGAACATTTTCAGTGTTTAGTTACCTCGTAAGAAGATCTTTGTTGAGAAAAGCAGGAACAAATCCAGGATCTGTTATAAATGTCAATGACCGGAGCAAAGTCACGACCTAGATGTAAAGATAACAAAAACGTAATCAGACAAAAGGATAACCTTATCAAATTTAATATTAAAAATTACACATTTCTAAAAACTCAACACATTTTATTTCTGGTCATATGGTTAAGGACAATACAGATATTGAGAAAGGAAACCTGCTGTCATGGGCGTCAATTAATTCAAGGCGCAGCAGGATTTGCTCCCCCTGCATTTTTTTCTGCGGACGCCCATGCCTGCTGTCACTACTTCATGGCCTACTCTTTTTGATCAGCAGCAAGGGTCTTTTATATGCACCATCCAACAGACAGGGTAGTACATATCACAGCCTTTGATGTACCAATCGTGGTGCACTGGCTGAAGTGATAAATAGCCCAATGGGCCCACCAGCGGGGATCGATCCCAAACAGACTGCGCATCGAGCGAGTGCTTTACCACTGGGCTACGTCGTAATCGATTCCAATGATTATGTAATCGTAATCAGCGATTACTTTCATGATTTATTCATAATTTGCCAAACCCTTTAGCATTAATTGCAGCACTGGTCAATCAGTGTATATAACAGAACTGATATCCCATTGTCTTCTACTCTAATAGTAGAACTGTCCGTATATGCTGATTAATCCAGTTGAAATTTAGTATCAGTATTGCCTTTTATAAGAAACACATAATAAATTATGTTTTATTTTCTAATCTTTATACATATGCATATATTTATATTCTATGATTTATGTACAGCATGTGACACAATGCTAAAACAAATTATCTTCTTCTACTGCTATCATTTGCCTGTGAAACAGGGAATCAATTATGACTGGATTATCAAATGAATGAAACACAGGGGGATGAAGACACACATTCATATAATGGCAAGGCACCTATCATGTTTACTTTTGCTATAAAGCACCTCAATGAACAGTGTTATAGCTCACAATAAACAGAAGGGTATTATCTGCGCCCTGCACCAGTTTTGTGCCGCCCTGCTGTTAGTTGTCATCATGACCCTGATTAGCATCGCCCTTCCCCAGCTTTGTGCCGCCCTGTGAACATGTGAGAATTACCTAACATTTGACATCCAATAGTCAATTATTTATAAATCAATGTTGTTACACAAAAGTTTTAACCTTCTCGTATATGATGACACCACATGTTGTCAGATTTATCTCCCTAGCAAAAGATCATGAAACTCTTGCCCTGCATCTTTTGTTTTGTTTTGTTTGTTTGTTTAACGACGCACTTTTTTACTCGACACATTATAAATACGGTTATATCGGCGTCAGACATATGGTTTATGTCGAGAAAACACCCCAGTGGTTAGCCGACGGGGATCGATCCTAGACCGACCGCGCATCAGGCGGGCACTGTATGTCCTGCATCTAATCAATCCACGTAAGTAATACATACAGACACTGAACATGACTGACAATACCTCTTCCGTGACCCGCTCAGTACGGTTACTGTCTTCATCTAACACGGCACACTCTAATTCAAGGCGCAGCAGGATCTGCAGCTGAAACCTGACAAAACGAAAACAAGAAGTTATGAAGAATTATGTAAAAACAAAAATATAAATTCTAATTAAATTGGCCTAATCAAATCCATTTGCATCATTAAAATGTGCTGAGCTGTCACTAAATAACTATGTCTGTGCACTTCTATTGTCTTAGCCATGGACCCCTACTACTGCCCATGACAATCAGCAATGACGTGGAGGTTTTAATTGTTCAGAGTACTCTTTTTGCCTTGGACTACATTACAAACATTTATGGGTTGGCAATTAAATTGTCTGAACATGTAATTGTATTCAATATTTTATTTTAGTGGCAAAAAGGGAAGCTTGTTCACTGTTTCTTATTAAAACAATTGAACTATGTTATTTTGCTCTTTGATGAACTACTCAAAAAGCTTTATATATATACATTTTTAAACATCTTAATAAATGATGTCAACATCGTAACTGTTTGTTAACAGAGTAACAAGTCTTTTTATGTAGGATTACTATCCCATTAAACCACAGCATTCAGAAATGTCATATTTGTAAGAATATCTTTTATAATAATTGCATGAATTCACAGTTCAGACCATTAAAATTATTAAACAAGATCTCCGCTAAGACGACACTGTTCAGCACAAACGAGAGACGAAGTCAAGAAAGATGACAGAAAACCTCAACAATTTTTTTTTTTTTTTGGTTTGTTTAACGACGCACTCAACACATTTTAATTATGATTATATCGGCGTCGGACATATGGTTATGTCGAGAAAAAAACCCAGTGGTCAGCGAAAACCTCAACAAAGCTTAATTTTCACCTATTATGTATCAGGGGCAATCTTTGTAACTCAAAAGAAAATATTTTGTAGAATTTTGGTTCACGGTCTTTTATATATATACATCAGGCCTTCTAGTACTAACTTCTTGAATACAGTGGCCTGATGCCCTAGGCCAGTGATTTTTACACTCGGGTCACATAAAAATGCGTTTACCTGTTCCCAATGGCAAGTAATAAAAAAGACAGGTGCC
>JAECMU010015821.1:6193-20743 GCA_016106625.1 Dracogyra subfuscus
TACTGATATATGGTGCTTAAACAGAATAAACAAGGCATTAAAAGGAAGGAAAGAAATATTTAACACATTTTGTTTACGGTTATATGGCATCAGACATATGGTTAAGGACCACACAGATATTGAGAGAGGAAACCCGCTGTCGCCACTTCATGGGCTACTCTTTTTGATTAGCAGTAAGGGATCTTTTATATGCAATATCCCACAGACAGGGTAGTACATACTACAGCCTTTGATATGCCAGTCGTGGTGCACTGGCTGAAATGAGAAATAACCCAATGGACCACCAACAGGGATTGATCCTGTACTACCACCCTTTGAAAAGAATAAAGATACAACATAGTTGTTTATAATTTTATGATTTATCAGTTATGCAAAACCAAAATTCAGGTAACACATTTCCATTTTGCATAACACATAATGTCCACGTAAATGATATCATTTATTTAATTCATTCATCAATGAAACAGGTTAATTACACAAATTAGATTTACCGTTCTTGTAATTGTCTGTAAATGGAATCCAAAAATATCTATATTAAATAATTTCATGATTCCAATGGAAACCTAAAAAAAAAAAAATCTAAAATATTTTTTTTTAAACCTCCCTGAATTCAATGCCCATATATTATAGTATTTATACACAGCCCTTGAAATTCGGACAAGTTTGCTACCGCAGTTAAGTGCCGTCGTATATCAATTTTTCAACGGCACTACGGCGGCAATTTTAAAGAAAAGATTAATGCTGTCAAAATTATTCATATATGACCCAATGCAGTAATACTGTGCTTAAACATGACATCTCAACTTCACTTTCGTAAACTTCTATGCTGGAATAAACCGATTCATATTAAATTGAAAACATTGAGCCACACTCGTATTATAAATGCTTTTTTTATGGGATCTGTAATTGGACAGTTCAGAGGAAAATGCCTACAGACTTTTCACCACTCGCAGATTTGCGACGGCAATGAAATGCTGTCGCAAATCAATTTTACGATAGCTTTTGCGACGGCATTGCCGATTGCCGTCGTGAATTTTGAGGGCTGTATACACGAAATCATTATATACAATGTTATAAATCACCTACATGCTAAATATAGGATGAACAAACAATAACAAATAAACAGAAAACAATATGTAAAAACTTCAAAGGAAATTATATACTCTGAACTCACATCAGCTTGTTTTTCTTCCAGCATGTCTGTTTTCATCTGTGTTTCTAAGTACAACCATAGGCCATAGCTGGACGGTAAACCTGAAATAAAAGATTCTCTATTAATTACAAACAGATCAGAGAGTATGTCATGAATGTGTAAATAATGCCCGTTATTGTGAATGTTTAGAAAACGCTAAAACCACCTGGCATAATTAAAAAATAAATTTCTTATATCCAGATAATGAAACTTGGTACACACATTTCAGGATGTTATTCCATAATTAATCATCACAAAGGTGCAATATTTAACATTTATACAGCTATTAGGGTGAACTTGACAGAAAAAAAAGTTAGATGGCATTATAAATATTTTTCAATTATTTCTAAGCAGGCATGCTAACTACTGAAAATGGTAAAATATCTGCAGGACTTCTAGGTTATGGTAACCCCATTTCCATGGCTAGTAATATTCAATGTTGGGCTAGTAAATAACTACTATTACCATGCCCGACGGCTAGTGAAAAAAAAAGGAGTCAAATATTACTGTTATGTCTATTTTGTAAATATGAATATCCTGATGTTTTTAATATCTATCTCCCTCTTTAGTTAACATCAAATTATATCTATTATTTAGTAAAATTATATTAACTTAATATAAATGGGTGAAATTTCATCAAAACCAGAGATGGTCACCTGGGAAGATTTCTGAAATTTGCTTGTTTTGGTGTGGAATGACCCTAATGTAAAGCAGGGTTAGATAATTTTGAATTGTGGCTAGTAAATTAAAAAAATTACTGATCCTACTGCAAGTGTTTTAAAAACAAATCTGAGAAGCTCTGGTCCGACTTTCACCCCCGCCATTGTTAGCATTAGTATCAAGGTTAAGGTTAGGTTCCTTCTTTATACATGCTTTATGTTCTTAGTGCTCATACAAAATTTAATAACTCTGTGTACATTGTCATAATTTCCCTAAATAATGGGACTTTAAATAGAGCAAGAAAATGATGGTTACGATTGTCTGCATTTCACTGACTTCTAGCTACAGGGTTTTATTTCTACAATTTGACTTACGTTACGTATCGATTTCAAAATATATCTCTATATAATAATAAACAAAAGGAATATCTACATTCAGATTGGGAATGTTTTAGTCCAAAATTGGGAACAAAAAACCTAAATAGCCTTTTTGTGAATGGTGGGGAATGATGCCGATTATTGGAGTCTAGATAAAAGCCTGAGATATTACTTAGCTCTATGTCACCTACATGGACATAAAAAAATAAGTATTTATGATTAATAAATATAGCTGTTGTTTTATTGAAGATATCATTGTTCACAATTTATAATGATTCTGGTACTGTTTTAGCCATATCTTTTAAATTTTGGTTTTGTTTTAGCCATATATTGTAGTGCCACTTCAGCCAATTCTAGTTTCTGGTTTGGCTTGCACTAGCGTGCAACATCAGTTGTCTATTGACAATGTGGTACATGTATTAATGTGCATTTTGTCGTAATTCCAGCCCTTGAAATTTGGACAAGTTTGCTACTGCAGTTAAAGTTAAGTGCCGTCGCAAATCAATTTTGCAACGGCAATTTTGCAGAAAAGATTAATGCTGTCAAAATTATTCATATATGATCCACTGCTGTAATAATATGCTAAAATATAACAACTCAACTTTACTTTCGTAAGCTTCTATACTGGTATAAACCAATTTATATTAATTAAGAAAACTAAGCTACACACGATAATAAAATTATGCTTCTCTCTGGGATCTGTAATTGGACAGAGTTCAGAGAGAAATACCTACAGACTTTTTACCACTACCAGATTTGTGCCAGCAATGAAATGCTGTCGCAAATCAAGTTTGCGATAGCTTTTGCGACAGCAATGCCGAGGGCTGTAATTCTGAACAGTTTTATAATCATAAAGATGGCTGATGTGGAATCGTGGATTCAATACCAAAAAAAACCCATTACAATCAGTCAGAAAAAAAAAATCTGACTGGTAGTTGAATTTTTTAAACTCTTCTTTCAGAATTTTTACTTTTATTTGGCTAGTAGTAGTACTATCTGCACCCGTTAGCAAAATGACCATTTCTCAAAAACTACTTGGAATACAGACACCAAATTTCAGATTTATTCACGTGGAGTGGCGAGATGTAGCCCAGTGGTATAGCGCTTGCTTGATGGGCCCATTGGGATATTTCTCCCTCCAGCAAGTGCACCTCGACTGGTACATGTACATGTATATCAAAGGTCATGGTATGTGTTATCCTGTTTATGGGATGGTGCATATAAAAGATGCCTTGCTAACAGAGGTAGAAACTAAGACAACTATCGACTTAATGTGCGCCCTGCACTAATAATGCAAAAATAAGGATTTAACGAATATGGTAGGTTATACATTTTTGGTTTGTTGCACTCTATCGGTTGAGAAATGGTTGAAACATGGTGCCACACGTTTCGAAAACCAGCAATATATTGGGTAATATAAAATATTTCGGACATAGAAAGATGGTGCATATAAAAGATCTCTTGTTGCTAATTGAAGAGTAGCCCATGAAGTGACGACAGCGGGTTCCCTCCCTCAATGTGTGTGTGGTCCTTAACCAAATGTCTGAGGCCATATAACTGTAAATAAAATGTGTTGAGTGCCTCGTTAAATAAAACATTTCCTTCATGTGAATGACAGGAACATTTCCAGTGAATCTAAGACCATAAATATTTATTGATATGAGTGCATTAACCACTGGAGTTGTAGTGCAGTGTGCACATTAGTTAATATTTTTGTGCAGGGCAAGTTACTTCCCTCTGCTTAGCAAATTTAAAATGGCAGGGAAAGTTTTGAAGGTTGTCGTTGAAACATTTATTTTGTTAATAATGATGCAATAGTCTGAACAAAGGTAAAAAGAAAAAAAATTAATGATTTAATGTGCGCCCTGCACTAATAATGCAAATACTTCAATGGAGATTTAACGAATACGGTAGGTTATACATTTTTGGTTTGTTGCACTATTTGTGTTGAGAAACAGTTGAAACATGATGCTACAAAGTCTTGAATACCAGCTATATATAGGGTAATATAAAAAAATTCTGACATAGAACTAGTCCACGGGGCATGTTAAGTCAATACTATTCTTAACATGCACAGCGAGTTGCTTCCGTCTACTTGGCAAAATTAAAACATTGGCAGGAATATTGTTTAAGGTTAATGTTGAAGATTTAGTTTGTTAATAATTATGCAAGTACTTCAATCGGGATTTAGTGAGTATGGATACAGGCTATACATTGTTTAATTTAAGTGTCCATTTGTTATACTATTTCGGATGAAACATGGTACCATAAGATTTTAATACAGACTTTACATAGGGTATATAACAAGAGCCGGATGTAGTCAATCTAATTAAAATTATCTCCACTATTACATGTGGATCTAACAGTAACAGCAGCCAGTTGGATTGTCCACCAATCAAAACCTTACTTGCAGAATCACGCCAGTAAAAATAATTTGAAAACATTCCCAATTAGCCTGAGGGTATACGACATGTTTCGTGTGAATTACGAATGCCTTAAAAAACATGTTTTATTTTTAAAAATAAATAATTTGAAATTTAAAACTGAAGACTGATTTAGTTAGGTTTTTTTTAAATAAATAATTTGTAATATAAAATTTAAGACCCATCCCGTACGTATTGGTATGGTTCGCTGTACTGTGGCCACTAAAATAGACTCGCCCGATATTTTTAGAATTTGTATGCTCCCCAATAACGTTATAAAAGGAGAAGTGTGATTGGTCAGTATTTAAATTATTGCTTACAGACGAAATGATAGTCAATGCAGGTCTGTTAGCATTCTGATTAAAATTAGTTCTACTGGTCTAAATAAGGCGTATGTCAGGGTACTCACAGAATTTTCTAATTAAAATTCCCTGTATTTTCCCTGATGTAAAATATGTTTCCCTGTCTGATATCCATGATTCTTTATTGTATACAATGGCCTCCTGCCACCCCCAATAGCCATGCCTTAACCTCCAAATACCATAATCAACATATTGTGACAAGAAGCAAGTATGAGGGTTATCAGGAGGTCTATGAATTGAGGGTCAGTTGGCCATACAGGATTGAAGGTTGTCATGATGAACTAAAACTAAGTCTAATTACTACAGGCAGTCTACATGAGCTTGATAGAAACTTCCACCTAAAATGATAGCATGCTTAAGGAAACACATACATGGGCATTTTAAACTAAGATTAAAATTTCCCTGTGTCATTCATAGCTGTGGAGACTTATCTTGCCTTATAAATTTATAATAAAGGCTTTGGATCAGAAAGTATTTTTCCAAATATGTGCACAACTTTCATTAAAAATATTTTGGTAAAAAAAATGTTTTCTTCTAGGTTTTTTGTTTTAGATTTAATTATCACAAAGATAAGTGTTCACATTGAAGATTATCATGTACAGCAGAAATGTCAGAATAGCAGATCTAAGACTACACTATGTCACTGTTTATGATACATTAGTATGGCATAACCAACTTTAATGACAACATTTCTGATATACATAGAATAAGCTCTGGAGCAATGGTCGCTTATTTCCATTTTGACTTCTAGTGTTTTGGGTGCTATATGTAGATCATATAAACACAGCATTTTCCTTGGTGGAACAATTTGATATAGTGACCAGATGATTTCTCTATAAAAATAAATCTATGATAGTTTTTTAAACATACACTACAAATCACCAGTAGCTATCAAGTATCATTCAATACCATCAAACACCACTATCTTAGGTTTATTACATTTGTACCTGATGTGGATACATATCCATGTATATATATATATATACAATATAGGACTCAACAAAATTCCCTGATATTTTTCCAGATTCCATTACACCCAAATAAAATTCCCTGTATTTTCCCTGAATCAGACAAAAATTTCAAATTCCCTGAATTTTCCCTGCAGGGAATTGTTTTTTAACCATTTTCCCTGTTTTCCCTGTCCCGTGGGTACCCTGGTATGTATACACTCGGAATGTTTTAAAATTATTTTCAAATCACTGGCAAGATTCTGCAAGTAAGATTTTGATTGGTGGACATGAGCTCAAACTGGCTGCTGTTAGATCCACATGTAATAGTGGAGCTAATTTTAATTCAGGGCATAAAAGTTGGCACGAATGATCTTGTCATTCTGTCTGTCGGTTATGCAAAACCAATATGAACATAAATGACAGATCGTTCGTGCAAAAGCTGTAATCGTTCATCAAAAAGAAAAGAAAAGAGAAAAGAAGCCTACTTTGCCCGTGTGAGAAATATACAATGTATTCATTTGAAACAGAATGTTGTTCAAAAGAGTGGGCTGCAGCATCAAATGGATCTATAATTTCTGTACTTTCCGTTCAGACCCAGAACTTTAAACTCAATGTTTCCGGGATCCCATTCGGAACTCCTCGTACATTTCTAGCGTGGCGGAATGTGACGAGGTGTTCCGATTGCGGGAAATCCCTGTCTATTATCTTTTTATTCAGACTATTGTTTGGTGCCAACAGGTACTCCCTTGTAAAAGAACCCAGGTGCGAAATGACAGCTTTCAAGTTGGTCCTAGCATGGAATTGTTTTATTATTATTTACTTACCTTTTTCATTCTTTTTTGGGGGGTGAGGGAGGGAGTATTTATGATAGTAAATTTGAAGAACAACTACACATACAAAAATCGTTCACATTTATGGTATTACTTTATTGTTTGATTACCGTGGCCCATTAACATTTTCATTTTATGTGCACTACTGGAAAAAAAAAATTCGTGTAAACACTAAAACCACACAAACGACATATCCAGTGTCTGCGCTTAACTTTTTTTTGGAATTGCCATCTGGGCAAGTGGTGACAAAACTTTCACTTGCCCGGATCTATTTTCACTAGCCCGAATAATATTTTCTAAAAACAAACTACAATACTGCAACAGATTATAAGAGAAAACATTTATTTTGAGTATTATACTGAACTCAGCCAACACACTCTTTAAATAAATAACACCCCACCCCATCTCAATGAAATAATAATAATTAAAAAGCCCTAAAATATACTGTTCAGTGGAATGCGATCTGTCACATGTACAAATAACCAGGGCTGAATCTTGTCGACATGAATTTGTGCCCAATTTTACATGCCACTTATTACTTAACTTACCTTAAACCTATTCTTATATTGGGCATATCAAGCCAGGGGATTTCAAATTTCATGGGAAACACTTTTTGGGTTCCGTGTCAGTCCCCCATGATCTCAGAACACACCGTGTCCTGAGATCATGGGAACCCATCGGAACCTGTTTTTAGGTTCCATGAAAACAAGTTATGGGAACCCATTTCTTATACCATAATGCAGTGGATTGTCAAAATGCTATGCATGTTGGGTAATATGTTCGAATCTTGCCAACTGACTTATTTTAAATGACAACAAATAAATGTTCCAATCCTGCCAACTGACTGTTCTGAGTCTTTGTGCATGTCCTTGAATAAATTAAATGTAGAAATTTATCACTGTCGATTATTACTGTATAACCGGAAATTTTCGTGGTCTTAATTTTTCATGGTTTGGGGTGTAGAAACATTTCAAGGTTTCTTATTTTCGTCGTTTGACACATCTAAATTTAAAGTAATTTTATTTTCGAGTTTTAACAAGTTTAGTTGCGAGAATACTTGTTATTGTTGATTAAAGATTCACTTCGGCTGCCAGTTGTTCGATACCACCAACAGGTAAAGTTAAACAATAGAGCACTCGTCTGCAGCCTAATTGGCCACTGTGATACCCGGTATGCTATTCGCAAGACAACTGATCACTGTCTTTGCTGTTGTGTAAAGCCAATTACGATTGATGTTTAATCTGAGCATGACATGTGTCACTCGCTCTTCAGTGCGGGAAGTCCGCAGTGATAATTGTTTTGTGTATCCAGTATTGATGAATGTTATCTGTAATGTTTATTTATTATCGTGCATGTAACTGCGCAGTTTTGTGATTAACAAGCAAGGACAGATATAATTATTGACAAAAACAATATATGAAATTTAAAAATATTTCATTATATTTTACATACAGTGAGATTCACACATTAACTTGTTGTCTTGACTATACTACTCTCTTGTCGTATCCGGTGAACTGTGCATGACAGGAAATAAAATGTTCCGGTAAATTGTCAGTGCATTATCGGTTTCACAATAAATATTTTAGATAGAATTTGTTGATGTTTTCAAATATTTTCAAGGATTTATATTTTCGATGCTGATTACTTACCCTCGAAACCCACGAAAATAAAAATCCTCGAAAATTTCCGGTTATAGAAACTTATACAGTATATAATATATATATGTTAATAAGTTTAATGATGCCCAAGTCCCCAACTGGCCATTTGCACTGTGACTATCACCGATAGCCCGAGTACTCTTACAGTCAGAGTACTCGGGCTAATCACCGATATACACCGACTCACGGCGAGTGCTGAACGCTAGATACATGCCGTAATGCTAATGGCCAGTTCTGGGCTGAAAAAGTTGAGTCCGCCAAAGCTACCAGTGGAAAGACACACGTTTTCAAACTCAATATTTTCGACACAGTCGCACCCCTTCCCCTCCCCTCCCCATTAGATATGCATGCTGTACTGACAGCTACATAAATATAACAGTTTACGTTATTTCCGCCCTTAATGAAAAGACAGGAAATAGTGGAGCTTATTCGATTGTCACCTTCAGCATTCAAGTGCATACGTAACATTGGCAATAAATTTGTCGACTTCAGTGACAGTAATAAAAGGTTAATTATTTTTATCATTTTGGTCCATCATTTTAACAGCGATTTTGGTTCAAATGTGCAATTTACATATGGATAAATTATTCTATGGAGCAGATGCCATGATTTCAATGTTACAATTTTTGGTCGGGTTTGGTTTGAGTGTGTTGTCGAACTCTGATTCGGGTTTACTCGAACACTGTGAAGTATGGCGAACACTAAAATCCGAATCAGTGTCGTGATTGTGTTGAAAACGTATCTCCACCAGTTTTATATGAGAAACACTATTATTTGAATAATATATATATATAATTTTTTTAATCGACATAATAATCATGGGAAACTAAATTTTGGTTCCGTGGTTTTGCCGACACGCTATCAGTAACGATCGTTACCGTGAAATCCAATGGCCTGCATATGTTTATATGTAAAAGCAGACCTACACTTTTTCATGGTGCAAAGTAGGCTACATAGCTGTACATTTATTTATTTATTAATTATTGATTAAAAAAAAAATCGGTCGCCAGGCTAGCAACCTTACTGTGGGTTTTCAGTCGCCCGTCATCATTTTTAGTCGCCAGGGGCGATCGTTAAGTGCGGACCCTGCATATCGGTAGTCTAAAAATTTGAAATTTTATACCCTGTAATTAGATTGTGGATGTAGTAAGAACCACACTTACTACGTTCCTCCGGACTAAGAAAGAAACATACTATGTCTGTTTGAAAAAGGGCGAGTTGGTAACATTTTGGGGGTAGTTGATTAAATATAAACAGTGTGGGGCTTGTTAACCAACCATTAAGGTGTTTTTATTTTTGGCAAATTTACTTGCTACCCTTATTCTTAGACTTAAGGTTGACGACTAGACGACAGTCACTTTTCGCACCCTTGTTTTGGCTACATACACAGTAAATAAACGATATCAAACGTTAATTTTTTTTATATGATATATTTGACAAAAGGTACTTTTCATTTCTTTCATCTTTTGTCCAAAATTATGAAATGTAACAAAATACCGGGTTATAGCTAAAACGGAACCATGCCAAAACGGCACCAAGCGAAAACGGAACCAAATTGGATAAAACGGAACCTGCATTGGCTAAAACGGCACCGAAATGTATGGCTAAAACGGAACCTACGATGGCTAAAATGGCACCATAATTGAATTTTATTTGAAGAATAGTAAATAAGACCCAAACAAAAAATAATAATCAAAAAAATTAAAAGTTATATAGTAACAGAAAAAATAAATGCTTTAGTGTCACTTTTGATAGTTGCACAAACAATATTTAGGTCAGGTAAATTTATTTACGTGCTTCCATCAGATAACCGTTCAAGCACGCTGCCATTGGGAGCCGCCTCTGAAAATAGCCAGATGCCAGTCTTGCTGAGGAGAGCTCTTGTGAACTTTTATTTTTCTCAATAAAATAAGTCAAAACAAAGAGACCACCGGAAATTGGAAGAAAACGTGAGCTGTGTGTGCATTTCTTAATTTTTACACATTCAATAAAGACAACACTTTTTCCTTTTTGTATTGTTCCTGTATTGTTGTTGTTCTTGTTGTAATTAACCCCATCATACAGATCCGTCTTAATGCTTACTAGTACAAAAACTAATCTGTTTGACCAACAGTATTAGTTGGGATGAGGATGTTTGGGCATGGAAGTATTAGACACACAGAATATTTATATATGGTGCCGTTTTAGCCATGATAGGTTCCGTTTTCGCCAAAGAAAATGGTTCCGTTTTGGCACGGTTCCGTTTTAGCCTGTAAACAACATTATCCACTTGTTATAGAATTTTGACAGGGGTCAAGGTTAGTAGACCAGTTTTATTTTAATGTGGCGAAGCACTGAAATAATACAGCTCATTCTGAATCTGAATGACGTCACTTTTCAATTGTCCTTACAATTACACTAAACTGGGTACATGACGTTTCCGTATTAAGAAAGCTGAAAAAATTCCAATGCAAAATTGCTATTGAACTTTTTTTGTTTGAACATTCAGTGTTCTCGCTGGGTGAAAATTAAAGGAGGGCAGCCGCTCGTCACCACACCCTTCAAAAAAAAAAAAAAAAGGGGGGGGGGGAAAGTTTGGTTACCATATTGTTGTGTGTTGGTAGACTTTGTAAAAAAACATACTCCTTATTTTGCCTACAAAAAAAAGAAAAAAAAAAAATTATAATTTATTTTTTTACGAAACACAAGCAGACTCGTCTTTTAATTGAACCAAAGATAATATCGGTCCGACATTCATTCACGGGCAGTTCTGGTTTTTCTAGACCGATCAAAGTTTTAATATTATTATTTTTGATAACGGTTTCAAGATATACGAAAAACAATGACGATATTTGTGATACATTTTTGTTATTTCCATCTTCATCGAATGAATTGATCGCTGTGATAAAATTATCGCCAGCTGATAAAAAGTAGTTTCATTTTTGTAAAGGCGGTGTATATATTATTTGTCACTCATGATAAATGATTTTAATGATAAAGACTACCACTTCCGTTGTTTTTAAAAGCATCCATATCCCCAAAATTAAAAGTTTACAATATTTTATTAAAAAAACTCCCGAATAAACAGAATGCAAAAATCGTCAGTTACAACCTATTATATCTGCAACCGAGGTCAAAATATTTGACAATAGTTAGTGGAAACAAAAGACAGAATGACCGTTCTGATCACGGGACAAATGGGAGCCAAATAAGTGAGGTTTTTCTTCTTTTTCTCTATTCGGAGATTGCCGAATCCGTAAAAATTAAAATGTCTATCAAACATACAAATGGATACAGATATGGGATAAAATAGAGGCTGTTAAAAATACTGTTAAATTACGCTACGGTAACTGTCATAAATGTTTCGTCAATTGTTTTTGCGTACACACTGCGGCTTGTTTCCTTTGATGTGTGCAGACTGATAGTTTTTGGGGGGTTTTTTTGGTGGAAAGAAGTGTGCATTTGGAAATAGCGGAGATAGGTACTGGAAAATAAAGTGGGGCGCTCAAAAATAAAGGAGGGCGGCAAAATGGAAAAGCAGGGCGCGGCGCTTAAATGGACCAGCGAGAACACTGACATTACTAATGCACTAGTTCACCAATGTAAACCTCGTGTGCAAGCGAGGTTTACATTGTCAACCGATTCCGCCATTAGCACTTCTGGACAACGGTTCCGAGGAATTTAGCTCGGAATGAAATTGCGGTCAAAATAACGATTACCATCACATTTTTACACCCTAATCGTATATTGTGATCTATTTCGAGCTCACTGAGACCAAAAAATACTTACTTTGAAATAATCTTCACTTTGAATTAAAGGAAAAAAAGTCCGACTATTTCAGCTGACACGCATGGCAACATTCTAAACACTGGATTTTTTTCCTTTAATTCAGTGTGAAGATTGTTTCCAAGTAAGTATTTTTTGGTCTCAGTGAGCTCGAAATAGATCACAATATACGATTAGGGTGTAAAAATGTGATCATAGTGATGGTAATCATTATTTTGGATTCATTATTTTGACCACAATTTCGTTCCGAGCAAAATTCCTCGGAACCGTTGTGCTAATGCGTAATGGCGGAATCGGTTGACAATGTAAACCTCGCCGCTTGCACGCGAGGTTTACATTGGTGAACTACTAATTCACCTGAATGCGTTTGAAGAAATTTTTGTGATTAAAAAATTGTACCTTTGTTTAAATATGGATTTTATATGAAATTACGGTAAGATATGCTATATTTATTGTGTACGAAGCCAAAACAAGGGTGCGAAAACTGACTGTTGTCGACCTTACTAGTCCTTAGTACTGAATAGTGAATAAGATTAATCAACTTATAATTTTTCTTAGTGCATGGGGCACATTATGATTATCATTATCATGATTGTGTCAGTACATTGCTTAACGTGCATGGAGAGTTGCTTCCCTCTATGACATTGCAACATATTTAAAATATAGAATAACCACACATTCTTAAGATTCTACGCCCCTTCGCCTTCGGACCAAATTTATCTAAAATAAAAGTAAAGACTGAGACTTTCACTGTCACAAAGACCAAATATGCTCTATTCAACGATGATTGCAAAGCCTTGGCTTAGACATTAATGGAGGGTATACTTTCTACTATTGAACAAACCTCTTCACGTCTCTGTTTTGATCAATCTGTCAACAACAACACTTACTTTTAATACAATGAATAACAATCACAGAGATAATTTTACAAACATCTTCTTTGGCGCCAAACTATAAAATGAGACCTTCACCTTTTTTATGTCCATAAGAATAGGCCAAATACCATTACAGTTCGACGGTTTCTGGGCCAGTTAACCATATAATCAAGATGAAAACGGATATTATTGATGGAAACTTGATATAAGAAGAGATGTTTAACTTCTATCCATTTCCAAAACTATCTTGTGCACAACAGGGTTATACTTCAACTAAGTTACTAACGGACCGTACACAGCCTAAAACAATTAAGGACTGGGGACGGAGGGGGCAGTATGAACAGAATCAGCCAACAATATAATGGGAGTTAGTAAGGAGGTTAACTCGCCGTCATCATCTCATACCATAGGTAAACTCTCGTAAATCTATGTAGTCTACTCGACCTCACCCCTATCAAAAAGTTACCAACCCACCCGATTACTTGATTAAATCGTACCAATGATTCAATTGATTGGTCAACAAATCCCAATCAGATATCAGTATTGACAAGTAGGGGAGACCGGGGTTGGTTGTCACACGGGTTGGTTGTGACAATGGCCACATATCTTGCATTAAACAGCTTAACTGTACTGGACTAAGACAGGTATGTAGCTTGAAATGTTTATATTCCGCCATATTTAAATTACAAAGAATTCGCGGCATTTTTCTGAGATTTCAAAAGTGTCATTACATTCAAGTTTTTACCAATTGTAAATTTTGTTTGAGATTAGTACAGTGTTAAACAGATATGAAAATCTACTTCTTATGGTGTAAACTTATAAGCAATAGACTAGTAGGCCTACATTGGTTTGACGGACAGTAATTATTGTGAATGGGTCGTGAGGGGGCAGGTTGTCACACGGTGTCAGGGGTTGGTTGTCACCTGCAATAGCACATGACAACCAACCCCGGTAACGCAAAAGCATGGTAAATTGAAATTTACATATTTTTTTTATTTTATTTTTTGGTTTGTTTAATGACGCACTCAACACATTATAATTACGGTTATATCGGCGTCGGACATATGGTTATGTCGAGAAAAAAACCCAGTGGTTAGCTGACGGGGATCGATCCTAGACCGACCGCGCATCAGGCGGGCACTGTACCACTGGACTATGCTGCCCACTTTACATACCTGTATGCATGCAATACACATGTGGATGTATACGTACATACGTGCATGCATGCATACATACATACATACATACATACATACATACGTACATACGTACGCACGTACGTACGTACCAATGATGGTATATCAATTGCTGTGGTATGTACAATCTTGTTTATTGGATGGAACATATGAACGATCCCTAGCTACTAATGGAAACATGCAGCGGGTTTCCTCTCTAAGACTACGTCAGAGTAATCAAATGTTTGACATCCACCAGCCGATTATTGATAAATCAATGTGC
>JAECMU010015823.1:0-12593 GCA_016106625.1 Dracogyra subfuscus
CAGGGCTCTAGCGATGATGATTATAATCGGACATTGATCGGTCAGGGCTCTATAGTGATGTGATGATCGAGTATAATAGGACATTGATCGATTGGGAATCTAGTGATGATAATTTTGAAATTCAAAAGCGATTATTGCGGAAAATGTTAACGATAGTCCAGTATTTGTGGTCTATTATTGTGTATGTTTCTTGATTTCTAACCTTTTGAGGCTACACCACCATGTAGTGGTAAATCCGTGCTTTCATTGACATTTATTATTTTCACATTTGACAAACAATAAAACAAATACGGAGATTTTATTTTTAATGTTTAAAAAAAATATCTGTTACAATAAAATGTTCTTGTCATTCATTCACAATTAGGACCAAGAAAATATGAATTATTAGGCCTATCTAAGTATGAAACAGAAACTAGCTTCATTAAAGAGTGGTGGTGCAAAATATATCGAGCTAAATAAAATCGAAAAGCAGATAACTTGTCCACGGATGATTGGTTTACTAAAATAAGTTATGAACTACCTTATACTCATTGTGAGTACCAAACCCCAACCATATGTGCAAATATCATAGCTTATAAACAGTTTGTTTTTGTTTTGTTTAACTACGCACTCAACACATTTTAATTACGGTTGTATCGGCGTTGGACATACATGTATGGTTATGTCGAGAAAAAAAACCCAGTGGTTAGCTGATGGGGCACTGTACCACTGGGCTATGCTGCCCGCTAGCTTTTAAACAGAGATACAAATCGTAGATAAGAGCAATTTGGTTGGTTGATATTACCTCTCTGCCTCCTTTGTTGTGGTGTTCTTGTTACTAACTTACATGTACTAGCACAGCAGTAATTGTGTTGACCTCGGAGTACAAGTGTAATTTTTAAAGGTTTAAGCAGTCATTAACACAAAGTAAAATAAAGTGTATAGTACTAAGTGTTCCCCAAAATGTTCTACAAACCTACAACAAAATTCATATATCATGTCGAAGATATCTGTTTGGGAAGTAAAATTTTAAAGTAAAAATTACTACTTCAGACATTTTACATGATGATGATGATGATGAAGAAATATGAACATGTATATTTTAAAAATAGGTGCATAATTCCGAATTTGTTCAATCCTCCCCAAGTTCCTATACATTCTAACCGACTGTATAATCGAAAATCGATCATTTAATGCTAACCGGATTACAACCGATGATCGATGATGAAACTACAACCGACTGACAACACTGTGTGTGTGTATATATATACATGTATATATATATATCAGAGCTCACCGGTCCATTGCCTAATTGTTAATTTTTATGTATAAATTAACCCTTTCTAACTCACAATCAAGGAAATATTCTATATATTTAAGAAACTGGCTAAAAGTAAATTGTTTCCAGTGTGAGGCCTGATGTATGTTAAAGTTACCACGTAAAACACAGCACTTTCAGTGATTGAACCCAAGCCAGCGGTCCACACAGCCAATACACAAGGCATTATCTGCTGGCAATCAAAACTTTGAAAGTGTGCAATAACCATGCCTACCACAAGTAACTTAATGAGGTAACTGATTTGTACCATGCCCCTAAATGACAATGCATGATGTGAAAAGTAGATCATGTCATGCCATGTCATAGGGTTTAACGTGCACATTCAGAGCAAGCTGTTGTAGCGCACACCTGTCGTGGGTGCAAGTGCTTGCGAAGCAAGCTCTCTCGGCCAAGACAGAAAGTTGGGTGGGGTGGAGAGGGGACCACCTGCACTGACAGCTGAAAGGGAGCACCAGCAGTCCGACAGAAATCGGTAGCAGGTGGGAGTGGGTGGTAGTGCTATGGAATTTTGAATGGAAAAGAGAAAAAGGTGCGCAGTTTGATTTGAGGAATTTTTTGTACGAATTTTGAACGGTCAATCTAAACTGCAAAAAAAGCATTTGAGCTAGTATAGGTTTTGACTTAGTATATCGAAGGTAGCTCGTTAATTAGACCTAGGTACTGCTGTGGTGTCTCCCTAGGTTGCCCATAGGGCCCTTAAAAGTAGATCTGGCTCAGTCGTCTTATAAATAGCCTCCAAGCAGGATGTACCTTCCAAGATCCTTTTATTTGATATTTGTAAAACAAGTGAAGTAATGTTGAGAGAAAGACCTTGGAAATACATGTAACAGTAGGGCAATTGTACTGGTTACTGGCATTAATTTTTTTCTTTTGAATTTTTGTTGGTTTCCTTTCCCAAGATCTAAACCCTATTTTAAAAACATTGTTTCCTTTTATTATTATTATCTATGTACTGCAATTTTATATATTTTCAAGGAAATAAATTCCTGTGCATGTATTGCACAATTAAGGTAATTCAACGGTACTGAAGAAAAAATCCAATTGTTTTTAATAATTCCTTATTATTAAAGCTGCCCACCCTAGTTCCATTCAGCGAAAATAAACTATAATTTTGGTTAATCTACAAACCTGTAACACACTTAGATCACATTTTTATAAAATGGAGTGAAAAAGTAGGCTTTATATCGAAATAATTTTGAAAGTTAGTATTCTAATGTTACCGGTAGATATTGCCCGAAGCACAAAAATGCCTACGTCGAGGACAGAGTGCGCACAGACTTGGAGTGCTTTCCTTTCACCTCTCCCGGACATGTTCCAACTGTTCTGTACTGAACAGCGAAAGGAATGCAGGGTTTGATCTTAACGCACAGTAAGTATATGTCAACCTTTATCCAATATGTATATATAAAATAAAAAATCCATGATTTATATACAATAAATGATTCAAAGCTTTAAAAAATAAATGCTTTTCGACCAAATGTTTACTAAGTATTAATTAATTTAAATACAATTGAATACACTAAGGTCATGTACACTGACAAATTACATTCAACTACACATCTGTAACGATTGTTGTCGAAAGACTGGGTGAGGTTACAATAGTCTACAAAGTGGAATTCATCACACAGCAACATACCTCAACTAGTTTGCCAATGTTAACAATATGTGGTGCAGAGTCTGATATTGCCGAGTCTTGTTCAATCTGTAATAATAAACAATACATACATATATTACACAATAGCAAAACATCAAAATAAACAGCTGTGTATGAATTCCTGAGGGCATTTTCAAAGTTTCTGAAACTGGCTAAAAACTTAAGAAATTATCATGAAAAACAATCCACTTCAGTCCTTGACTTTAACATAATTAATCTAAAATAATCCCATAATTTTAGACACCATCACAAATACGTAATCAAGTAGACCAGTATGTGCATTCAGTCAAAGTTCCAAGAGTAAAATTAATCTGACCCCGATAGCTCTGATTGGTCAATATGCCAGAGGACTGTGTATCCAATCATAGTCTGTGACATTGTAACAATGTATTGATCGAAGCAAACACAAATTAAATAGCTATGATCATTGATTACTATTACTATATTACAACAGATGTATATTCATTAACTTATGGTTGAAATAGAAATATTTTAATGCAGTTTTATTTGATTTTTTTTAAGATAAAAAAAAATAAAAATAATAATAAATGTAAAAATAAATTGGGGGAACAAGACCTAGGCCTATTTCTACATACCTACTATCATATCTTTTCCTTTTTTTAATTATTCTGTCTACTTCTAAATTTTCTTTTGTCTAAATTTCATTTCTTCTTTAAAGAAAGTAGAAAGTTACATGCTTGCCATTTTCGGGACCTCACGTAAACTTTATATGCCAAGTGTAATAAATTATTCAAGACAACTTTACCAACTTTGCTGATTTCCGTAAAAAGTTAATTTGTGTAGGCAACAGAAGCTACTATTTGTGTAGGCAACAGAAGCTACTATTTGTGTAGGCAACAGAAGCTACTATTTAATTCAAATTTTTAAAATTTTATAACTATATCAACAGTATAAATGACTTAGCCGTATCAGATGTTGTGATCTATTACCTTACAAAAGTGGACGTTTCAATTAATAATAAATTAAATGGGCAAATTTGTATAGCAAAGATAAGTACATGTAATATTGAAATTATGTGATCGCACTCCTTAAAAGACAAGGTGTGCCACTGTGCATAGTGTAGCTGATAAAACAAAGTTCAAATTCACATTATTAACAGGTGTAAGCTGTTATTCACCAAATACAAACTGAAGAATATTAACAATAACTAAACATCATTTCCTTGTTTACTTGTCCAAGTCAGCATCATTCAATTGTTTACCCGTCTAAATGAATATCATTCTACTGGTATAAATATCCCTTGTTTTCCTGTCCAAACCACATTATTCCTGTTTTCTGTTCAAACCACATCATTCATGTGTTTTCCTGTTCAAACCCACATCATTCATTTGTTTGCCTATTCAAATGAACATCATTCCCTTGTTTACATGTTCAAATGAACATCATTCCCTTGTTTACATGTTCAAATGAGCATCATTCCCCTGTTCACCTGTCCAAATAACCATCATTCCCCCGTTTACCTGTCTAGTTAGACTGCCACCAAGGTTCATGGTACCAGATGATTCTTTGCTGGTTTGCAGCCACAGCATCACCGTCGAGGTCAGCTTGTAGTGAGCACTCTTCTTACTCGGCTTCTCCTGCAGTGCAAGTAACAAACCAGTCAGTCTCGGCATGTAGAAAACAATAATCTCTTACCAACATCACTTTTTATGATTACTACAATTAATAAACGTGTCTGTCTCAACATGCACATGTAGATAACAATAATCTCTTACTAACATCACTTTTTATGATTACTACAATTAATAAACGTGTCCGTCTCAACATGCACATGTAGATAACCATAATCTCTTACCAACATCACTTTTTATGATTACTACAATTAATAAACATCTCTTACCAACATCATTTTTTATGATTACTACAATTAATAAACGTGTCGTCTCAACATGCACATGTAGATAACCATTCTCTCTTACCAACATCACTTTTTATGATTACTACAATTAATAAACGTGTCCGTCTCAACATGCACATGTAGATAACCATATCTCTTACCAACATCACTTTTTATGATTACTACAATTAATAAACGTGTCCGTCTCAACATGCACATGTAGATAACCATATCTCTTACCAACATCACTTTTTATGATTACTACAATTAACAAACGTGTCCGTCTCAACATGCACATGTAGATAACCATTATCTCTTACCAACATCACTTTTTATGATTACTACAATTAATAAACGTGTCCGTCTCAACATGCACATGTAGATAACCATTATCTCTTACCAACATCACTTTTTATGATTACTACAATTAATAAACGTGTCCGTCTCAACATGCACATGTAGATAACCATTCTCTCTTGTCAACGTAACATTTTATGATTACTACAATTAATAAACGTGTCTGTCTCAACATGCACATGTAGATAGCCATAATCTCTTACCAACATCACTTTTTATGATTACTACAATTAATAAATGTGTCCGTCTCAACATGCACATGTAGATAACCATTCTCTCTTACCAACATAACATTTTATGATTACTACAATTAATAAACGTGTCGTCTCAACATGCACATGTAGATAACCATTATCTCTTGTCAACAACACCTTTCATACATCAAAAGCTGTGATATGTAGTCCTGAAAACTGAGAAATGCACATCAGGGCTTTAGATCTCACTAATTTGGGCACAATGGGGACTTTTTTTTTCTAAGTACAGGAAGGTCTGTTTAGGTCAATACTATCATTATAACAGCTACTGGAGAGTCAATATTCAGAAATGCATTTCTAGCTGTTTTAATGAAAATAAACTTAATATTTCAGTGGTTTTGAGATGAGATATTTTGAGATCAGTATGTTTATACTTAATTTGGGCATGATTATTTTGGGCATCTGTATTTGGGGCACAATGTTTATCGCCTCAACTTTAATGCAATCTAAAGCCCTGCACATACAAGGATATGTTGCTGTATAATGATACAAGCAGCCTGTATGATATCTTCCTTCACTCTAGACAAGGAAGGATATGTTTTATTTAACAACACACTCAACACATTTTATTTACGGTTATATGTATATGCATGAAAAATAATTATGTGGGTAGAAGTAAAGAAAAGGTTGCCCTTTGTGTGGTGACAGCAGGTTTTCTCTCTCATTATTTGTGTCAGCTATTATATTTTTGTTTGGTGTTCAGTTACTTCATGTTCTACAGTGACAACTCACTAATCTGATCAGGCTTGTTTTTAGGGTCTAGATTATTAATAGCCTAATGTAGTTGTCTCCCTTGCAGCACAAAATTAATGAGCATACATTTTGCTAACATTACATCATAAACTACGACTGTTAATTAACCACTGGTTCAAACAGTACTTCTTATGTCACACTATTTATTTTATGATTAACCTTCTCACTTCTGAAGGTGAGATATTTCACTCAATGTCAAGCAAGTCACTGAATACAGCTTGTAATACTCAATCATATTTCCCACTGTTTTACACACGACTTGCCGAGAAGAATAACAGGAAATAGCTTTGTTATGACTAATTTAATTACTATTTTGTTTTTCTGTAAGAAATATTACCACAGAGTGGCAGAACACTGCAATCATCCTGAGGAACTGACAGATGTTTGTGACGGTTATTTTGATATACGTATATGTAAATAAATTTGCCAATTTTCAAAAATAAAACAAATCAAGAAATATTAACTGGGAATACAGTGATTAGTTATCTGGTCACAAATGCATGTAAATAAGAAAGAAATGTTTTATTTAACGACGCACTCAACACATTTTATTTACAGTTATATGGCATCAGACATATGGTTAAGGACCACACAGATATGAGAAAGGAAACCCGCTGTCAACACTTCATGGGCTACTCTTTTCGATTAGCAGCAAGGGATCTTTTATATGCACCATTTTACGCTAAATGTTTTTTAAATCTTATGTAAATTAAATAAACAATCATTATTGAAATATATCTTTCTGATTTGCATTAGTTAATTCATAACAACCATATGTATATACTTCAGAATGTATCTAAAAGCAACTAGATTTTCCAAAAACCTTTGGGGGAGCATGCCCTGAAACCCCCCTAGCAATCTCGCCCCTATGGGGGCTCGGTTTACCTCACTTGATTTACCAACCCTCTGACTTGAATTCCTGGGGGAAACACTGCTATAGACAGAATAGAACATACCACAGCCTTTGATATACCTGTCGTGGTGCACTGGCTGGAGTAAACAAATAGCCCAATGGGCCTACCGATGGGGATCGATCCCAAACCGACCACTCATCAAGCGAGTGCTTTACCATTGCAGGGCTTTAGATCTCACTAATTTGGGCACAACGGGGATTATTTTTTTCTAAGTACAGGAAGGTAATTTTAGATCAATACTATCATTATAACAGCTACTGGAGAGTTGTCAATATTCAGAAATGCATTTCTACCGGTTTTAATGAAAATAACCTTAATATTTCAGTGGTTTTGAGGTGAGATATTTTGAGGTCAGTATGTTTATACTTAATTTGGGCATGATTATTTTGGGCATCTGTATTTTGGGCACAACGTTTATCGCCTCAATTTTAATGCAATCTAAAGCCCTGCACTGGGCTACGTCTCGCCCTTGCACATAAACAAATGCACATAAATAAATGCATGTAAATAAATCAACTTTATCTATGTATAATGCTGCCATTACTGGATAATGGGTGAAAAAAAACCCCATTAATGAATTCATTTAAAAGCAGGAATTTTATTTTGTGTGTAGATGAAATGAATTCAGACTGACGAGATTCACTCTAATCAGTGTTCTACGCTCGGTTTTATAACTTACTCTTCTTTGGCTAGTGGACAAACAAATTGTACTCGCCAAGCTTAAAATGTTACTGCATCATTTATGCATGTTGTAACCATCTAAACATTATACATGACTTACATGTATGCTGCTAGATTAAATAAATAGTTTGAAACAAAGCAATTGTTTAAGTTTTCACTTGATCATGAATTTGAAATGAGGACCATTTCAGAATTGATCGCATGGCGAAGGTGGGAGGGATTGTGATTTTAATTTTATGCCTCGTATGACTGCTATTTTTTCCCTTACGTATCCTACAGTTTAAATAAAATATTATTCTGTGGCTGGTGGATATATAAAAAAACCCGATCTCTCCTCATTTGGCCATGTATAGCTGCTGGGATTTAGTTTATGGTTTTTCAAAAATCACATTGTTTTAAAGACGTTGCCGCTAAGTAAATATTGACAAACAACATCTCTCGTCCCCCATAATGTTTGTAACGCATCGCATGGTGCATCAAAGAGTGTTACGTACAATTTGAAATGCTTATTTATAATGCATTATTTAATAATCGATCTCCATTTTGCACGTTTGATTACAATGTGTATTCCTTATTTTCCCCATGTATTATGCACTTTTTTTTCAGAAAATACAGGTTAAAAATGGGGGTGCACACTTTGCATAGCAATAGAAAAATTCTCTTTTAAAAATGTCCAGCGATCGCCCATAAAAAATTGCCGATCGCTAGTTTACAGTACTTTACTGGTTATTGACAGTGTTCATTACAACGAAATGCCAAAACCCTCTTACAAATCGCTTTCACTTGTGATAGTTGTAATAAATGCAAAATAAAACAACAAATATTCATACCTCGCAAAAAGGTGAGTAAATATTACAAAACTGGCCCATAAATACTTTGAATTCTCATGAGATTTAATTCGGCCATTTCTGGAATAGATACCACACTATTATAAATTTAGAAATCTTGTGCATTCACGTTAAGACATGAGAACCATAAGTAATATGCTATATTTTTGGTTTTATTTATTTACTAGTAATTTACAGTGTATGGGTATGTAATTTTGTGAGTATGTGACATGTAAGTATGCAAATACTAGCCTTTGTTTAATATGACATGTAGGTCTATGTACTCAAGTACCTAACTTAAATTTTGTTTCTTGAATATACCGCTGCTTTCACTTTTCGTTAATTTTAGTGATGGGGAAAATAGTACATCTTGCATTCACTGTCAAGTTTGTGGTTTAAAAAAAAAAAAGTGCACATTACATTGTGGTTAATGTTGTTTTTTCTTGGAATAAACATTCGAAGTGAGAGCTGCGCATTATACACCGGTGCGCATAATACATGGGAAAATACACCAATCCAAATATCTGGATTGTTTTTGCAATTATCTGGGTTGTTTTCGCGATGAGTTCCGAATGGTACCGAAAATTAATATGGAATTTAAAGTGATCAATCGGACAACTTCGTAAATAACGAAGTGTTCTGACTGCACAATGATGTCAACAAATATCAATGTTTTTCGCTGTTAGGACTCTGAACGCACATGCCAAACAATTTAATACTTAAGCGTTTTTGGAGTCAGTCGCCAGATGGCGAAGATAATAAATTCAGTTGGTCGCCACACCAACATTTTGGTCGCATTGGCGACCATTTTGGTCGCAACGTAGAACACTGCTAATGTGTAGAAAAAATCAACCCCAATCGGTAACAACAGAAGAACAAGTATTTTGTGAGTACTGCTAAAGCATTACATGTCCCCTACCAGGCCCAACCATTTTTTTTATCTCCTAAATTCAAGGGCCATAACTCTGAAAGTGAGTAAATCACCACAAAACAGCAAATTGATCTGTATAAAGCTACATAAACAAATGATAAATTATATAAAATATTTCATCTATATATCTCCAGGCATTGCAAAAATCCGGAAAACAAATTTTCACATCTCCTATGTTCCAAGGGCCACAACTCCATTAAAAATTAGCAAATTGCTATGAAAGTCAAACTTGATCTGCCTCAGTATATGATAAACCTATAGTCTGGAAAACAAATTTTCACATCTCCTAAGTTCAAGGGCCATAACTCTGTCAAAAAAATCATCATGAAAGTCAAACTTGGATCTGTAACAGTCAGTACATGATGAAACTATATAAAACATTTCAGCTCAATATCTTAAGGCCTTCTGGAAAAAACATCTTGAAAACATGTGGGACAGATGTACAGACAGAGAAGAAACTTACTTATAGTCCCCTCAGGTTGGACTGGCAGAGGACTAATACTGCCAGGTCTAATACTATTAAGCTGTATCCTATCCAGACACAAGAGGTTTTATTTTAGAAATCATTGATGTCAATCACCATCTCCTACCCGCATGTTTGCGATGTGACCAATTGATCTGTCATGCCTTACACGTGCGGTTAGGATAGAGCAAATTAAATCAATATTTCTAAAGTAATGGCTCATGTCCGGTTAGGACACAGCTTTAGTGTTGACAAACATATGAAGACCACAATACCTGTACTTCAACAACGTGGATAGAATCCCAGCAACCTTTTATCTTCTTGGAACTATCTCCTGCCTTTTTAATTAAAATAACACCAGCAAAGCCATGATCCAAATCCCATAGATATACAGATGATACTCCGCCTTCAAAATACCTTTCAAATAACAAACAAACAAAGATTAACAAGAAAGAAAGAAAGATAGAAACAAATGTTTTATTTAATGACACATTCAACACATTTTATTTACAGTTATATGGCGTCAGACATATGGTTAAGGACCACACAGATTTTTAGAGGAAACCCGCTGTCGCCACTTCATGGGCTACTCTTTCCGATTAACAGCAAGGGATCTTTTATTTACTCTTCCCACAGGCAGGATAGCACAAGCCATGGCCTTTATTGAACCAGTTATGGATCACTGGTCGGTGCAAGTGGTTTACACCTACCACTGAGCCTTGCGTAGCACTCACTCAGGGTTTGGAGTCGGTATCTGGATTAAAAATCCCATGCCTCGACTGGGATCCGAACCCAGTACCTACCAGCCTGTAGACCGATGGCCTAACCACAACGCTACCAAGGCCAGTAGATTGATAAGAAGACAAAATCGTCAATATATTCCACCCCTGCTAATAATGCTAATATATATGACAAAGTGTATAGACACAAAGAAAATGTAATTATATGTACGTGTATAGTTAATTAAGTTCTGGCTCTGTGTTTATAAATGTTTGAGAGTTTAAGACTTTAATGCCAGGTCAATGCCATGCAAATTACACACGTACAGGTCATTAATTAGAGATCCGAGTCTTTTGTATCTACAAATGAATGACTGACAAGGAAATTGATACTGATGATGATAGTAATAATAATAATAATAAAAGTACTAATGATAATAGTACAAGTACCTATATGTCACGGTCACATATTAATAGCCACTACTCTTCTTTAGCACATACCTATATCACATTTATAGAGGTAAACATTTTGGAAAATTAAAAAACGGTAACAAATCTTATACAAATATGTGAAACAAAAAATCAACTTTTGTTTGTGTTTCTTTGGCTCAGTTGTAGGTTATGCATTTATCTTTAATATAAAAGAGTGTTCCTTCCTTACATCTCAGAAAGGGCAGGACGAAGTCCAGTGGTAAAGTGCTCGCTTGATGCATGGTCGGTTTGGGATCGATCCTCGCTGGTGGACCCATTGGTTTTTGTTTTTTGTTTGTTTAACGACGCACTCAACACATTACAAATACGGTTATATCGGCGTCGGACATATGGTTATGTCGAGAAAAAAACCCAGTGGTTAGCTGATGGGGATCAAGTAATTTGTTGATATGACATATTTGACAAAAAGGTATATTTTATTTGTATAGAAACTGGGGGCCACAATATGCATCAGGCGGGCACTGTACCACTGGGCTATTGGACCCATTGGACTACAACTGATATATCAATGGCCATGGTATGTCTTATTCTGTCTGTGGGATGGTGCATATAAAATGTCCCTTGCTTCTAATGGAAAAGGTGTTTCTTGAATACATGTCAAAATTACAGAATATAGTGGTTTTGTTAAAAAAATATAAAAAAATCTTACATCTCTCTAAACTGATCAAAAGCGTTGTTAGCATCAATTTCCAGTTTACGTAGCTTGTCCGACGGCATCGTTCCATCATCTAGAGGTGGATCATAGGTATTGCTCCAAGGAGATCTGATAAAACACAATTACAAACATTATTATAGAGAGATCACAGATTTACAAACATTATTATAGAGAGCTCACAGATGTACAAATATTATTATAGAGATCACACAGTTACAAACATTATTATACAGAGGTCACACAGTTACAAACATTATTATACAGAGGTCACACAGTTACAAAATGTATTATACAGAAGTCACACAGTTACAAACAATATTAAACAGAGGTCACACAGTTACAAACATTATTATACAGAGGTCACACAGTTACAAAGATTATTATACAGAGGTCACAGAAGCTGAATCTGGCACTGTTAAAATGTTAGAGCATGTTCTATGTCTTCTGCTGCTGTAGTTCGTGCCAACACAGATGCAATTATTTTGTATTTTGTCACATTCAATTCAGTTTCTTTGTTTTGTAACTGGTACCATTCTCGCCAGACCCTAATATTAATTGTCGCCTAATGGACTACCTTTGTAAAAGTCTTAGTCGCCCATAGCCAATTTTCAACCCTGTATCATCCCAGTTGATAACAAATGTAGGTACATGCATGTAATGTAGATGTAATCTGTTGATGACTACCGTATTTTGCGGAGTATAAGCCGCTACTTTTTT
>JAECMU010015824.1:0-25090 GCA_016106625.1 Dracogyra subfuscus
GATAGATGGATGGATGGATCTATGGATGGATGGGATGGGATGGGATGGGATGGATGGACAAATGGATGGAGGTAGGGAGGGACGGGATGAGATAAGATGAGATGGATGGATGGATGGATGGATGGATGGATGGATAATGAGAGATGAGATGAGATGGATGAATGGTTGGATGAATGGATGGATGGATGGATGGATGAGATGGATGAATAGATTGATGGATGGATGAATGGATGGATGAGATGGATGGAGGGATGGAGGGATGGATGGAGGGAGGAATGAATGGATGGATAAGATTGATGGATGAATAGATTGACAGATGAATGGATGGATGGATGGATGGATGGGATGGATGGATGGATGAATAGATTGATGTATGGATGGATGGATGGATGAGATTAGATGAGATGGATGACTAGATGGATGGATGGATGGATGGATGATGGATGGAAGATGGATGGATGGATGGATGGAACAGATAAATAGACATGGCTAACCTATAATCCTTATATTCATGGAAAGATATCAGAATGAACATTGCACTCCCTTTTTTAACTGTGTTACTTAAAAGTGCAAGCCAAGAATTTCCTATCTGTGAATGAAGCTATTACAACCAAGCTAAACATTTTGACAAGATCGATTTTATTTCTCACAACAGTGTTTAAACAAGATCCCTGTGGAACCCACAAAATGTGTTAAATTACAGGAAAAACCTTGATGAAACACGTTTTATCTAGACTTCCAGACCAATGTGGGAGTGAAAATCAATCTGATTGACTTGTAAGCGAACACTCCACTGGAAGTGTAGCTCGCGGGTTTCAAAGAACATACTTTATTGTTCTCTTATAGCATCTGTATCGAACAGGCGACTAAGAATGGAAGATAATGACCAACTACAAACACTGTAATAACAGTTTGTTCCCTGGGCAAAATGGCATTTACACAGTTGACATTTGGTTCCTAATATTGCTAGTGTCACCTATGAAGTTGGAACAAACCTAATAAATGCCAATAAGATTTTTAATTTTTAATGTTATTAATGCTACCATACTAACTTCTCTACTGTCAGATCCTTATTAAAGGTTAACTATATAATACAGTCTCAGTCAAATATCAAAAGATGACATTACAGATAAAATCCTGCATTAAAATAGCTTTATGGCTAAAAGGAAAAAGGACCAAGAGTTAAGTCTCACAAATAGAGACATAGATTGTTTGATTTTTTCTTTAATGGTGATGGAATTTGTATGATTTGCTGTTTAGCAACACCACTAGAGCACACTGATTTATTAATCATCGGCTACTGGATGTCAAATGTTTGGCAATTCCGACATATAGTTTTAGAAAGGAAACCTGCTACTACAGTGCAATATTTTCCCATTAGTAGCTAGGGATCTTTTATATGAACCATCTCCAGACAAGATAGCACATACCACGTCCTTTTATACACCAGTCATGGTGCACTGGCTAGAACGAGAAATAGCCCAATGGGCCCACCAATAGCACATGCAAGAGTGACGGCATAGCCTATGGTGGTTTTACAATATCATAGCACTACGATAGCTTTAAAAATATGGGCCCTGACTATTAGTAGATATCATCAAGTGCCTTGGTTAGTAGGACTTGGTTTTTAAAATCTTTTATGAGCAACCGTGTGATAAATTTATTCTGTATCGCACATATGTGCAATCTGGATCTGAACTTTTAAATGGGGAATTCCCTTTTTATTTTTACTGCAGTTAGCACTTTTTATTTACTGACATAATAAATGATTTACAAATTATGTCATATCATATTTGAAACATTACACAAGGCTGCCACAGAGTATGATTCTTAATGTTAAATGAATCTATGAAAGGAGTTTTGATCATAGATTTAACAAAGTGTTGATATGACGTTAAATAAATAAAAAAATATTGTAAAACATAAAAGAAGGTACCGTATGTAATAAATACAGAACTCTACATACGTTGTTTTCACTTCTGTTTTATTGTACTTGTTTATTTTGTGACAGAGCATACCACTCGTCTTGTGGTATATATTCTTGCACAAAATAAACTTGCTCAATAAATAGGAAGTGAAAACCAGTAAAAAAAAGGACAAGATTTTCATTTAGTGAATGATCAAGAGACTTAAGACTTGTTCAGTTGAGGTAAACTCACCATAATGTTACGCCAGCAGATGCCATTGGTGGTTTACTGTTTTTGTTCAACTCATCTGCCTCTAACAACCCTATCCAGTCAACTTGCCAGATTTGGTGGATTTGCTGATTTCATATGATTTGTTATGACGTGATAAGACAGGAATATTGTTAAATACTGAATGTGACTGGTAGATGAGCACATTACAATTTCAATATTCCCAAGTTATTTATGCCAACATGGTGTGTGATCGAATAATTTCTAGTTATTTATGATATTTAGTAGTAAATACCATGCTTGTACTATGACATTGCAATTTGCATTATTAAAGCTGGAATCTAAAGTATACTGATGGAAACAAATAAGGGAACATATGGAATTGTACTAAGGTTGATGACATTCACTTTGCGCACCCTACCAGCCTCAGTGGCATCGTGGTTTGGCCATCGGTCTACAGGCTGGTAGGTACTGGGTTCGGATCCCAGTTGAGGCATGGGATTTTTAATTCAGATACCAACTCCAAACCCTAAGTGAGTGCTCTGCAAGGCTCAATGGGTAGGTGTAAACCACTTGCACCAGCCAGTGACCCATAACTGGTTGAACAAAGGCCATTGTTTGTGCTATTCTGCCTGTGGGAAGCACAAATAAAAGATCCCATACTGCTATCAACATAAGAGTAGCCTATGAAGTGGCGGCAGTGGGTTTCCTCTCAAAATCTGTGTGGTCCTTAACCATATGTCTGACGCCATATAACTGTAAATAAAATGTGTTGAGTGTGTCATTAAATAAAACACATATCATATATTAGGAATACATTATTTTTATTCCTAATATATGATACTGACGATACCGAAATATATGACGGTAATAATCTCTTTATCATATAAGCTCAAGCTTAATACAAGAAATTTTTGTAAACTGTACTCGCAACTTTAATTCCTGTCTGCCATTACTAGATATTCAAATGACGTAAGAATATGTGGTGCGGTGTATTTTTGAATGGAAATGATGTCAAACTCGACTTTTTTTGTTTTCTGAATGCTGGACAGCTTTCAGTGTCAAACTGCCATTGAAATGTTTTTATTTGATGACTATGAATGCATACGTCAATCATGGAGTGTCACCCAAATACGTTTACTTAAATGTCAATAAACCTAGTAGTGCTGAGAGCTCGACTAATTTACATCTAATTTGCAAAGTTATCAAATTCTTAAAGTATGTGATCTGAAAAATATTGCATACTTTGATTGCACTGAAAAAGTAAGATATTATATGATAAATAATAAATATAATAAAAATGTATTATTCCCCATTTTAAAACTCAAAAGAAGAACACCATTGCACTGTCAGGGTACATGATATGAAAAAAACACAAGATTGCAGATTTGTATGAAGGCAGCCGACAATAGCCTTTGATATCAATAGCACACACAAGTTTCTTAACATTGTAGGTGCATTTTTATTTTCCATGATTACTAAATGATATCAAAGTACTGAGACATAAGACTGTAACTTTAAATATTAAAGATATCCCGAAGACTGCAGCTTTAAGACATAGACATACACTGAGGAATCCTTGTTAAAAATATAATACACACACGGAAGGTCAGCCACAAATGACATTTGCACAATTATTGATCGCGGGGTTATCAGATTAGTGAACAAAGACGTCTAATGACACTTGGCGAACTGAACCACAAGCTGACAATACCCCAGGTCACCGCATGCCACACAACACAGCCATACGCCGCAGTAATCTCATCCTGTATTGGTGTCTGCTAGTTGGTTCTGTCCATGGAAGTTGATCTCGGATAATGAGTGACAATAATGGACAAGACATTTCTTAATCTGTTTGTCTATCTTACTGATCACCAAATATGATACTTACAAAGAATTCATTATCTACATCGTGTGATATATGAAGATGGTTAAATGAGTGTGTGTATGACATCAACTTTACATGAAACGAGTTGGTAAATTGTTTAGATTATAACACAATTTTTAAACATTTGAAATTCATACATTTCAAATGCTAGTGAAGTCTCTTTTTTTAATTATAATGGACAACTTGTCCATAAAATAAAATAAAAATGTTTTACTGTTATTAGTTACAGAAGTGGAAGCTTGGCATTTCAAATGTTAACAAGGATTAAAGTTATTTTATTTTTATTTTCAAAGATCATTTCAATATCAAACATCAAATATGTATACAATTTTCACAAAGAAGTCAAAGCAACATTTTTTTTCCCCTGATATAAATCCTACAATGATAGAGAAATGTAAAATGATACAAGTTCAGTTGTATGAGAAGAATCCACACTGATCAAATAGCTGAGTTAAAATAAACTCTCTTTTTAATGAAATTTTTTATTTTTAAAAGCCACCTTTATTTTTAAGATGTCCAGTATAAATGGTTTTGGGTACATGCTTGAGGGACAGGAGGAAAGGGACAGCAATTAAAACATGGCTCAGGAAATGGGTACACAGTGGGTACTAACATTTCAATCCATGAACAATTAAACACTAAACATAGCATTAACATTTTGTTCTTTTTCTTTTCAGGTTTTTTTTTTTTTACTGCCAATGTTTATGGTTGATATGTGAAGCAGTGAGATAATAAACTTAAGCTGACACCAAACCTGACAAATACTGTTTCACTTCTGAGTGCAGATACAAACTTAATATGATAACAACAAAGTGTCCAGTCCATTCAGAATAGATATATGGAAACATGCTAGATAGGTTTTCAAGCTGTTCTTAATTGTTATGTCACAGATTCTGATACATTCTGGTATACATTTCTTAAAGTAATAAGAAAAAACTACTATACTGCATATATTAGGCGATTCATTAAAAAGAAGAAGAAAAAAACTTTTTTTTAAATCTGAACAGAGAATAATGTATGCATCAAGGAACAATGAAATGTTCAACAAAACCAATGTATTATATTCTACACTTACAATAAAATTCTTATAGTTATAAAATGATGCATGATATAAAATATAATGTCAAAGAAATGCAACTTATGCATTAAAACACAGGTAGTTTGACCTCCGCATAATGGCAACCTGTGTTTTGATATGATATTAAATTTCAAGCATGGTATCCTGGGTATACACCCACCCACCAGAACAGTGGTAATTGGTAAAACATTTGTCAGTGAGACAAAATTTGCTCTAGTGGCATGGCTCAACCTATACATTGCTAAATTAGCCAACTGCTAACTTTTATACAAAGTGGCTACACTATTTAGTCTTTGGCTAATACAATTTTCTTTAAATTAGCCACTTGTGAATCATTTATATATAGAAATACTGTACATGTGTAAACTGGCTAAACCAAGATTCTAATTCACTCTGTATGTAACACACAAAATTTATTGGCTAATCAAATCCATTTGCAGCAGTAAAACGAACATAGCCTGTTGGAAATGTGGGGGATTCGCTAACAGCCTATTTACATATTCATACACTACTTTTCACTGTTTAGTTGATAGCTGGTAAAACTCAATTTGTGACTGTAAATCCAGCATGAACATCTGCAAATGGTCAAATACAACATAGTTATCCCCTAATTTCCAGTGTGGGACCAGAGTGGCTTAGTTTAGAAGTGTTACTGAGATACATAACCAGCATTCACCCAACAAATACACTGTACCAGCCTTAAACCAGAGTTTCTGCCAGAGGTTGAATCAGCTATGGTGCCATATCTAAATTTCTTTGCATATTTTATTTTATTAAGTTAACCTTTTGACAAAATTTATTATTTTTATCATTACTGTACGATTTTTCTTAACCCTAAGCCTAAATGTAACCATGTTCTTTCTGGGGAAGGTGCTCCATAGTGCCATATACAAAAATGTTTCTTTGTGGTAGAAACAATTATAAGAGTAATTTCCAGGAGGTTTCTAACAAAATAAAGAAAACACATGATAAAAGATGAAGTTTAAACCTTGAAACACGTTGAAATGATTGGTCACATATTATAATTAATAGTAGTCAATTTGGTACCTTCCTTTTCTACAGCTATGCACAAACAAGTTGAAAGAACCAGTCCAAGCCAAGAGATCTACTGACAACAGACCATTACAGAAAATACCAAACATTGTTTGTACTGGCAAACGAACCATACTATGTACTGCAGACTGGAATAAAAAAATATACAGGTATTTATAGGATATTAAACAGGATTCCATTTCGTATTGATCATGTTTATGTCCTGAGTGAAATAATGTTTGGTTGTCACAAGCTTTAGTGAGTGGCAATGAAAATTATTTTGCAAGGATCTTAAACATGATATGAAATTGTAGTGAGTTTAATTAATATCCTATTTATTACCACAATCAATTTTAATTTATACACTGATGTCATTTCTCTGATGTTCCAGTAAGGTTGTAATGCACCAAATGATGACATCATCATATGATGTTGAAGTGTTACATCCCACTTAGCATTCTAGTGAAATGTAGTGAAATGTAACTCTTTGATACATACCCAGATATTTTTAACTAATTGGGTAATAAACTGTTTTTATTATCTACACAGTTCAAGATATTCAGGAAAATATAACCAGCATGATCCACGTGTGTCATAATGTTTTCACGTGCATCACGAATGATGTAATTTTGTGAAGCGACGTCATAACTTAATGTGGCTTCCTCAGTGTAAACGCTTATCAAAAATGACATCAATTCAAAAAATGTTGTTGTTTTGTTGTCTCTTTTTAGCTACGTTTCATATGTTTTGACATGGTCCTAGCTTGTTATTCATAAAAATTATATTTTTGATAATGTGGATAATAAAGTAATTATTACACTTGTGTGTGAATTGTACTGATTGTACGCTATTCTTGTCAGGATTCATGTATTACCCTCGCTCCTGCTCATGACACTCGTTTCTTAAAATCAGTATTACACACAAGCTTGTATAATAATCTATATATACATATATATGACATATCTTGACCACTATGATGGCTGTTGGTCACTTACTCTTACAGACCTGAGGTTTGATCACTAAACTCTCATAACTTTGTAGTCTTGCCGTGGATTGCAAAAAGACATGCAAGGATGTGATGTTGCTTAATGTGAGCCATTTTTACAAAAAATTGTAACTTTATATTTACGAATGCCAACAGTATGATCACAAGTATTTGTAAACTATGGCATTTCACACAGAAAGATGGGTCACGGTAAGGACAAAACAAATTTAAGAACTTTATTATGTAAAATGAAAAGTTACAACACTTTGTGAAAATAGTAACAGGCATCAAAATAAGCATGGTTCGTGGTAATCCTTGTGCAGGTTACCATAGATTACAGACATGGTAACCTATAGATTATCACACATTTTTTTATTTTATCATTCCCACATAAACACACTAATACTGAATGTTATTAATTCATATCACTGTTATCAATGTACTGAGAATTGCGTGTGTAATTTATGTTTAAACAGCATTTAACTGATCAAACTTTACTTGGTGGTATTTTTTTTGAAAATATTCTGTCAAGAACAAAGTACCATTTTCATCTTTCTTGATGAGTGGTAACTTGAATAACTATCCTGGATTTATTTCAATGCCTGCAGTAAGTGTATATCCCATGGATCACTTTAAGGAAAGGTTTGACCATACAAACAGAACTGACTGACTACGTAATACAGATCTACGGTATAGATACAGGTATGCTCTGAAACAAAATGAAGCCAAGTCCAGCTTGAAAACCCAACACTGAATAATAGGGAAAGAATACACAGCTTGCATGCACCATAAACAGACGGTCAGGGGAGAAAACTCCCCAAGTTACACTCACCACGTGTAATAATTAAATCATCATCTGTAACATGTATAAATAAGGAAATGAAAGGGATTTTATACTAAATTATAACTATGACATCAGGGTTTCTGCCAGAGGGTACGATTGGTAAAATTACATACCTACAGATCTTGAAAATTAATTTATACATTTTAAAAATCTTTAATACATTAGAAGTAAGAGAACTGGGTGGTTTTTTTAATATGTCAAAGTACATGAAGTTCAGTGTGCAATTTGAAGATGTTTTTACCACCATAAGCACCTAATGGGGACATCCATGTACGTTTTGTTTTCATTACATATCCTTAAATAATTGTCTGACAGAAAGCCTGGACGTATACACCAAACATAAAATGTGTCTGCTGTCTAAAAATCTAATATCCATGCTGTTAAACAGACATTCCTTTGCATTTGTGGTAATCATAAAATGAAAGGTCTAAACACAGAAAAATAAAGTTTTTAAGCTGTTTGTGATTAGGCCACATTAATTGTTTAAAAAAAAGTTGGTGAGCATCCAATTCTGTCAACCCAAATAGGCCCACCCAAGATTTGGTTGTCTTTCCGTTGCTATTCTTAACTTCCTACCCACTGCCGAGAGCAAGACCACTTTTCAAGAACCAAGGCCATTATAGAATCTTCCTGAAAATGGCATTTTCTTCAAGTATCACATCTCAAAAGTAGTTACCAACATGAAATACTGGAGAAAGTCTTCATGTGACAGTGTTGTTGTCTGGTTCATTATATATTCCACTTTGTTTAAAATATAAAATACAGTAAAACTCATCTAAACCGGACACACTTAGGACCAAGAAAAATGTCTGATTAAATTTATCAATAAAGATTTTCTTTTTTAAAAAGACATTGTAAAATGTCTGGTTTTGAGGGAATTCCTGTTTACCGAGGGTCTGGTTTCAAGAGGTTTCACTGTAATGATAAAAAGATTCATATCCACCACATTTCTGGAGGAAAAAGGAATGCCACCAACATTTTCTTTTTAATGTAGCCTTAAACTTAAAGACAATTAGTGCTGCATGTTGCCTGCACTGCAACTATCGTCTGTAACTGACACAGTTTGCCAACAAGATGGAAAACATTTTTGTATTCTATTGAAAACACTCACCAACTGATTTTTGTCGTTGTTAATTTTTGTGCTTACAGTTCAAGCATGCTGTCATGGGCAAACAAATCAGCTATATGGATTATCTGTCCAAGACAGATTAACCAAGAGTTAATGGTTGATTGTTAGTGGTTAGTGAGAGCCAATGAGCCACATGCAGGTTACCACTAAATACGCAACTATTAGCTTATAGTTTGGGACAAATTTATTGAGTTTATAATTTTAGTTCTTAATTATTCATGATTCATAACACTCTTAATTATTCATGATTCATAACACTCTTCTCAATATATTTATACTTGTATCTTGTCTTATATTTTATTTTATTTATTTTATTTTTTGTAGTGTTTATTTTAATGTTTTTGAGTGTTAAAGGGACACACCCTAGCTACAACCTGTGAAAATTAACACTAAGTTTTGTTAAGCTACACACCTGTAACACATTTGGATAAATCTACAACTGAATGAAGCACGAGTCTTGTGACTTTGAAATGGTAAAATACTCTCTAAAAATAGATTAAAACTCAACTCCATAACTGATACTTCTCAGATGCTAGTACATTTAAATTTTTTATGAAAAATGTATTTTGTGATATTAAAAACACCAGGATGACCAAAAACACTTCGAATGTATGAAAAAATTATAATCTAAATACTAAAATCAAACTAAAGTATGATTTAAGTTTTTAAAACTAGGATATGTCCCTTTAACAAGCTGCACAATGAAAATACCCTAAAATCTGACAATATAATATGTTTTCATTCTGTCCTCATGTTCTTGTTCATTATAACCGCAATATAATAATTCAAAATAGTAAAACCAAAAAACCAAAACCAAATCTAAAAATTGCTAAAAAGGTGTTGTGAAGCAGCAAACTAAATTATTCTTAAGGATGGACATGGATATCTGGATCCAATTAGCTAAATATTTCTGTCTGCAAACAGCAATCCATACAGCAACAATATCTAGCACAGTATATTAAGTCCTAGCCTACTTTCCACATAACAGCCTATGAGCAGAGAACAACATGTTAATGCTACAGGTTATCGGCATAATCCTGTGAAGGTAAGAATGGGGAACTCTTCAAGGTTTCTATGCAGAATTCCCTGTTTGTACTGAACAGGATGAAGCCAATAACCCACATCATTAATCTCTGGTTTTTATCCTGCAACTCTACAAGAACAATGGGGAAATTATCTTTGTTCCTCACTTTTGATATGTTCGTTAAACAAGTAAACATTTTGCAGTGTAATATAAAAAATCATGCCTTCATTCTTGTAATATATTATGACATATCTGTCATGTCCAAAAAATAGTTTTTAAATTCATAATTCCTAAAGAAATATATGTTTCATTTGTTTCTTAATTATTTACCAAATCGCAAAATTTAATTTTGATTAAAATTAATGAATTGTTTGAAAAGAACATGCAACTGCAAATCTAGTCATATATGCATATGAATTGAGTCAGACAAGTCATATGACAAGCGATATATCCTGCTTGTAGCAGTTTATAACTGATTTAAATGGCAGACTTATGGCAATTGGTGGCATGATCATTCCATTCATACATTGCTCTCACAAATCTACCTTAATAAATTATTTTTCATTTGTGCATTATATTTAAGACATGACAGGTTATACAAAAAGAAAATTGGTTACCTGAATTTATTTTTGTTTCACCCATAAATAAATTACGCAAATGTTTCAATCGTCAAAGAGTGGTTGCAGGATAAAACGTGGAAGTGCAAAGATTAGAGTCTAAGTCGCAGTACGCAGCACGTTACGTCAGTGTTAATGGAGCACTCACCTGCTAAATGGAATGGGTAGTAGTCAACAGAGAACTTGTACATCGTTAGTTGCATTGCTCCATTCTCAAGATTACATGCTCTCTCTGCTGCTGGAACTAAAACATTACAAAAGAAAATTATTTATATACAATTACACACATACACCTTTACCATATTGATCAGAATCTTACAAGTTACGAAGATACTTTCAAATATATGTAATAATATACTTAGAAATTTGGTCGACTTGCGGGCTGGGATATAACCAAGTAGCAAAAGTGCTCACCAATGCGTGGTTAGTCTAGGATCAACACCAGTCAGCATGCCTAGTGGGCTAGTTCTCATTCCAGCTACTGCCCAACCACTGGTGTAACAAAGGCTGTGGTATGTACTATCCTGTCTATGATAGGATGCAAATAAAAGATCCTTACTGTTAATCAAAAAGAGTAGCCCATGGTATTGTGGCAGCAGGTTTCCTTTCTCATTATCTGTGTGGTCCTTAACCATATGTCTGATACCATATGACCAAAATTAAAATGTGTTGAGTGTATCATTAAATACCAACCTGCACAAACAAGTGTTTTGACTGGCTACTTGTAAGAGATAGGATAAGTTAGGCTATGCAGTGCCACTATGTGAAAGAAATCAATCCTTCAATGTGGCACAGTAAAAAACCAAACTAATAATAAATAATTAAATTCATGTATCATTAAATGATTTTTTCATGCACATTCTCTCAGACATGACAGCACATACCACTGGATTTTGTGTTTTTGACATATCAGTTATAACTTGGTAATATCCGAATGTATCCACCATGGAGGAATGATCATTTCAATCTATATTTCTAAGTTAGCACATTAATGAAATATAAAGCATATCTCATAAAGGATATGTTTGTTTCCTATTACACATGGCTATTTATTTAGTTCGCACTAAAATATGTATCCTACATGAATTTCAAATTGCTACACAGTAATTGCATAAAGATTTTTTATGTTCTTTACTACATGACATGTATGCAAGCCACAGTAAACAACTCTAAATATGGCAAAAGGAATAGAAACAGTTATTATGAAATGAGTTAAAGAGACATTATTTTTGCAATTATTACAACACAGAACAAGATTAACAAAAGAAAAAATGTTAACATTGTTCACTTAACTAACAAAAAAGTTTGTTTTGTTTAACAACACTTCTAGAACACACTGATTATTGATCATTGGCTATTAGATGTCAAACACAGTAATTTTGACATATAGTTTTAGAAAAGAAACCCACTACATTTTTCCATTAGTACCAACGGATCTTTTATATGCACCATCCCACACAGCATAGCACATACCACAGCCTTTGATATACAAGTTTTGGTGCACTGGCTGGAACGAGAAATAGCCTAATGATCCTACTGACGGGGATCAATCTCTAACCGACAGAGCATTAAGCGAGTGCTTTACCACTGGGCTACATCGCACCCACCCTACCTCGACTAACAATTTAAACACCACATTACATTCAGATATTACTACTTGTTGAAAAAAAAACCTAGTGTCTATAGTCTAGTCACATTGTTTACCTAAAATTAAATTCTAATTTTCAATTTAGCAATTTACACACAAATAAATAAACAAAATTGTATCAATAATTACATTATAACACTTTTAAGGTATTTAAATTTCATTACTTCCTCTGATTTTATCCCATTATCATTAAAAGAACAGGACACAAAATGAAAAACATTATGCATAATTTAGTCTATTGTTGATATTTATGGTGCAATTCAGGGTAGACCTACACAGAGCTCAACATTGCGACCAATCTAGGTGCATATGCCAACCACTGTTTTCATTCGTCGACTAAAACATTTCCTACTTTGTGTATAAAACTACAAGTAGAGCCATCTGGATCCTGGATGGTAAAAGTGATGTAGAGGGATGGAGTCATTGTTTATTGTTCGGGACAGGAAAAACCAACATCAGTCAATGAGTCAGTTTAACATGCACCGGCCTCGGTGGTGTCGTAGTTAAGCCATCAGATATAAGGCTGGTAGGTACAGCAGGGCTAGCTTTGAGTGAGCAGAACATTTTGACAAGTCATGTATTAAACATTAAAAGTTACAAAACACAGTTATTTGCAAACAAAATATCGATTATTACTTCAAATTATTTCACCAAATTAAAATAAAAGTCTGCAATTGTTTTTAAAATTTGCAATTGGTGAGTGCCAGAGCTAGCCCTGTACAGGGTTCGCAGCCTGGTACCGGCTCACTCCCAGAGCAAGGCCACTACACCCTTTTCTCTCTCACCAACAACTAACCCATGGTCATGGACAGACAGCCCAGATAGCTGAGGTGAGTGCCTAGGATAGCATGCTTGATCTTTAATTGGATGTAAGCTCGAAAATAAAGTTGAAATAACAACACACCAAAACTGTGACTGTTCCTATTACCTGTCTCGGACGTGCCATCATCACAGAGATGGAGGTCAATTCTACTCGTGATTAGATGGTAGGAGGTTGTCAAGACGTCGTACTTATTAAACAGAATGGATGACGATGACTGCGTAGCGTTACTTTGGCCCGGCTGAGACTGTCTGTTCATCATGTGATCAGATTGGTTGCCTAGATGACCTTGTCTCTGAAATATTAGAAAACACAACATTACTTTGGCCCTGCTGAGACTGTCTGTTCATCAGGTGATTAGACTGACTACCTAATTGACCTTGTTTCTGAAATATTACAAAACAAACTATGGCCCTTCTCAGATTGTTCATCATGTAATCAGACTGGCTGCATAAATTACCTTGTCTCTGTAATATTACAAAACAGAAAATACTGATGAATTTAATGGAACAAAAATGTGCTTGCTGCAAGCCAAATGAATCATAAAACAATTACTGTGATGCATTTTTTCATCTTTGAGATAGCTTTCTTTTCTTCTATGTTTAATAATAGCGATAATAAACCAATCATTAAAAGAAATGCTTACTGATACTCACTATGAAATGAATAACTTTGAATGTATTTTGGGGCTGCAGAAAGTATTAGTCTGCTCACAAATACAAGAGAAAATGTTTACGGACGAGTTAAAAGTATATCTACCAGTCCAGTATTTTTCTGTATACCTTGTTACTCTTGTTTTCCCATTTTAATTAAAATAGTATCAATACTTGATTATAAAAAAAATGATCATTTAAATTTTTTATTATTAAAATATTATATTGTCCTGTAAGCTGATGGGGTAATACAAATTTTGTTGGACAAGTGACATTTGGGTTTTTTCTGGACCCATTTATTTAAGGGGTTTTCTCATGAATTCTTAACCTTCCTTCGAACTGCAAATCTAGGTCTTAAATGCATCACAAAAAAATACACATCTAAATAAAATAGCTACCAACAAGGATTTGTATGTTGCATAAAGGCAGCTCAGAATATTCACTGACAGTGAAAACACAACTCAATTCATTAAAACAGTACCTCTTTTTGTGTTATGCATAAATAGGAAATGATGTTAAAAAGTGGAGAGGCAAGAATGTATCTTTAAGAATGATCTTGTTTACACCCACAAAGAACTAAGACTATACGAAAATCCCAAAATTGGAAAAGTTAAACATTTCTTCACTTCTGCATTCTACCTTTCGGCAACATCCCACTGCCTTCATACAGGGATTTCAATCCCTCCATTGTTATAATAAATGGCTATTCCAATGTCTATATGGACATAACTTAAATAACTGAAAGAACTGCAATCCCACTGAAGACGACAGCAGGATGTCAACCAAAATATAGGGCACAAATTGTTACAAAAGAAAACTATAAATATTTAAAATATTAGTTTTTAGGACACTTTAAAAGCTATCATGATCTTCAAAATGAATGGCTAAAAATTTCAACAGACTTAAACTCAATGTACATCCAAGTTTTGTTGAACGAACCTTCAGTTTTTCTGCCGCTAGCTGTTTACTTTGCTGTGCTGATCTTTCCACCACCTCCGACAGAGAGTTCGAGTATAAAATGGCAGCTTTAAGTTGTGATGAAGTGAGAACCCACAGAAGATCATCAACCAGTAGAACAATACGAGAGGAAATAATACTGCAGTCTAAAATAAACAAATTAAAACTAGTAAAGAAATACTTACATCACAACTCAAACAACAAGAAGCTAGACTAGATTTGATTAACAGATTTTATCTGAATTGTAGGGTTCTGCTGGTTTGTGTGTGTGTGTGTGTGTGTGTGTGGGTGTGCATGCATGCATGTGCATATGTGGGAGTTTGTGCTAAATAATCATACATTATATGTCAGAATAATTCAATGTTTCTGCTCTGCGGGTCTCTTCAAATTGCGAGAACGATCATTTTGTTTGTGTGTTGCTCGTGCTAATTTAATTTTGCATAACCTTTTTTTTTTTGCACGAAATTTGAAGCACCATTTACTTGGATATAACGGGTTAAACAAAAAGGAAATGGGCTACTTGGATTTATTTCTACATAACTGATAAATGGGTCACGCAGATTTTCAATTATCAGATGTCTGTTGTGGATGTGTTTCTTTTTATTTTATTTTGCAAAATCATATTTGAAAAGAACTACGTGACTATACACTTATCATACAGTAAGTTAATTAACAAAATGTTTATGTTCTGAGAGCGAATTCAGCTAAACTGAAGTTTAGTTTTGAAATTTAAACACAACTGTGTTGGGGTTTTTAAAAACAAAATTGAAATCAATAGTGATTTTAAAATTTGTGAAATAAATATCAATTAAAAAAAAGCAAAACCCCTAGAAATGACCAAGTTTTAAAAATCATTAACTAACAAAATACAATTTTTTATTTTAAGCATTAACATGATTTTTTGTAACATTCATAAATTCAAAATATGGAAACATGAATGTATCATCAAAATATAAATGTATACTCGAAATATTCTTCTAACAACTTTCAAAACACATCAACAAATTTTAGCAGATGGACTGCTGATTGTCAAAAAATCATTAAAATTCGAGAAAAAAATATATATATATAAATATATCTCTATTAGTTTGTATCCCTGTCCTAAGTTCCTGAATGATTAAATCAAAGTTGTTAATTGAATAAATCAAAGTTGTAGAAGAAAATAAATAATATTTATTAAACAAAATTTAAATACTAATTTAAAAAAAAAGAAGTCTCAATTTTAAAGAATTAAGTTACTCCATTTATATCAATTACAAAGATCATTTATACCATAATGCTGATGCCATATAACCATAAATAAAATGTGTTGAGTACATCGTTAAATAAAAGATTTCCTTTTTTATACCATAATGATAAACTTAAAGCTAACCTGGCAATACCAAGAAGCAGAAGAAAGTAACATACCACTAAGTTTCTTTTTGAAAGTAATTCTAATTTTTGACATATTTGCCAGCAGTCTAAGAGGCGTTGACAGAAAATCTGGATTGGTGGCAGTTTCAATAGCATTTGCCTCAATTTTCACATTCTGCCATTCAATTTCCTTGAACAGAATAATTTCGTCTTTGTCTGTGTCTCGAAGACGCGTGTGTCGTAAGTCGTTTGATGGCTGCCATTTTGGAGTGGTGCTCTGCACTTTAAGTCGTAATAACTGAAATAACAGACCAGTTAGTGAATAAAGAACATTAAGCATTCTACCTTGTTATTAAATTTGTTCAGAGAAAATTTCACATTCTGCATAAAATAACCTTTAATATTCAATTCTAAATTTACTGTCTGTGCGAGAACATTCTTTATCATATAATATCTTACATTTTCGGTGCAATCAAAGTATGTGATATTTTTCAGATCACATACTTTAAGAATTTGATAACTTTGCAAATTAGATGTCAATTAGTCGAGGTCTCGGCACTAGGTTTATTGACATTTAAGCAGACGTAATTGGGTGACACTTCATGACTGGCGTATGCATTCATAGTCATCAAATAAAAACATTTCAAAGGCAATTTGACACTGAAAGCTGTCCAGCATTCAGAAAACAAAAACGTTAGACGCAACTTTATTCTGATGTAAGGACGTCCAAAATGATGTCATTCGAGTTTGACGTCATTTCCATTCTAAAATACACCGCGCCACATATTCATTTGAATATGTAGTAATGGCGAACTGGAATTAAAGTTGCGAGTACAGTTTACAAAAATATGTTGTATTAAGCTTGAGCTTATATGATAAAGAGATTATTACCCTCGTGTATTTCGGTATCGTCAATATACATGTATTAGGAATAAAAATAATGTACTATTCTTGCCAGAGGCTTGCATAATACAATTTTAATTCCTAATATATGATATTGACGATACCGAAAAACACTCTGGTAATAACCTCTATATATTATATTTATTGTTCATGCACAGAACATTTAACATTTTGTATTAATGTGATTACAGTCATGTGTATACCTGTAGTGAAGCATGGAAAGCTTTTGATATCAGCTTCACTTCCACGGATTCCACATGTACGTAGATGCCATCGATGACGCGATCTATGAAGCCATACTTCCCTCCAGCTCTATAATTACAAAGACAATTAAAACAAACACCCATGTTTACAAATTTTTAAAAAGGTAAAATTGTATATAACCCCCACACACACACTGATATGAATGAGACGTTAAACTTATATAATGTAGATCAAACAGATAAAACTTTGCATTAGATCTCATTTTAAACATGTAACTGTAACATTAAGTTTTGGGATCATCCAAAAGGATCATGCCTATATTAAGGCTTATCACAGGATTTTGCAGAAATACAATAATGTAGTCAACAACATTAGCAGGCATCGAAATAAGCATTGTGTCTGGTAACCCATTTATAGGTTACCACAAAATATAACCTGGTAACCTATAAGTTACCACAACTATATAGACTGTTTTTCGGTACTTCTACGTTTAAATTAAATGTTCTTACAAACTACTCGGCACACGTCTAGTTGATACTGCTAAAACGCGGACGTTCTGAAATTGTATCGGAAACACAGAAGTCCGGAATGCATTGCCTGATTTACGTTTGGAGACAAAACTACTGTTCGTTGAAATGTTTGTCGAGAACGAAACACCGTTCTCGACCTTTCTTACACGTGGTAACCTCCCGGTAACCTGAACGACCGTTCTCGACTTATTTCGATGCCTGCATTAGGCCGTGTCTAGAAAACCCATCAGAATCATATTTCTACTATATTTTGAATGATCATTTCCACTTACAACAACTGTACCAGGCTCTCTGCCAGAAAATAATTTGAGGGCACATAATAAGAACAAGACAGATGACAAGTGGTTATGGGTTTCAAACTGGACACACTGTATTGCATGTACTTTGACTAGTTTTAAACATCAGTCCTCTTCCTATAATTAATAATCTTTATAAAAAATATATACATTAATACCCAAGATTTTACAGTACATCATTTTACCCTTTGTACCATCTTGTAGAAACTCTATGAATGTAATAATTTGCTTAAGTTTTTATGAAAATATAGAAATTACTGTCTCAAGAGACAGAAGAAAACTAATGCCATCACAAAGGCTATGCTTATCAATTAGCAGCAAGGGATCTTTTACGTGCATTTTACCAGAGCATACCATGGCATTAAATATACAAGTAGTGGAGCTCTGTTTAAAATAGAAAAAAGTAAATGGGTTTAACCTTTGATAATTTTCATACGGTAAACCTCAGGTAAACTATTAGTATTATGATTATTATATCCAAAAAGAAAAGAAAATTTAATTAACTGATTACAAAAATTACCACAATTCAACACTTTTTTACAAACTCCTCTTTCCCTGGTTTTGTTTCTGTGTTTTTAGAGTGTACACTGACATTACACCCCGCCAGTTCTAGTGTATGATTTGTATGCTCATGAAAATGTTGATATATTGATCCCCACCCACCCTTATAATCATGGTAAAACATATATTTAATGGTCATTGTAGAAAAATACAGAAATAATATGATTATCTGCTGCCAAAGTCAAAAACAAAAATGATTACACTCATATACAGTGTCCTCCAACTTTTATGCAACCAGGTTGGCGGACATATGAGGTATTGGGCCTCACAAACGAGTGGACGAAGTCCACGAGGGTGGGGGTGGGGGATTTGTGAGCTCCAGTGGGGATTGCCCCCTCTTGCACAGGAATTTTTTTTTAAATCTTAAGTCACAAAAGGTGCTTATTTTCTGGCATTTAATAGTTGATTTAAATAAAGTTAACCATAATCTATTTCATGATCTGCCACACCGGCACTGGTCACGCTGAAGTAGTAGGGCCTAGATGATCATAGGCCTAAATGTGTGCTGCCAGTGGGCTAATCTCACCTGGAAAATAAAAGCTAACATAGATGCGATTTCCTGGCATCTGGGGATAGCATTTTGCCGTCTTTCATTGCAAAAAACATTATTCTCAATTTATGGTTTTCAACATGCCAACAGCCAGCTGGTGACGTCATTAGGTAGCCCATTAACAGACGATGGACAGTTAGCGGTCCGAACATAGATGTGTAATTTGACATATTTAATCTGTTCTCATGATTAGATAAAGAATAATATGTTCATTTCTGACATAAAAACTTCTCAGTATTTAACGATTTCTGTATGTAATATGAATACTACAGAAATTGTCTTTATGATGTCATTACAAAACAACCCTGTTCCTCACTTAACCTATGATGTATTTCTGCCAGAAAATTTGCGACCGGTACATCAGTGATTTTACCACCTGAAATTTTTAGCAGGGATCCAATCAAATTCATTCTTAAAAATGTGTTGAATTAGAATATTATTATTATATACTCTAAGTACAGTCTAAATATAGCGATAGGTGAATACAACTGACGGAATTTTTTTTCGTCATAGCGGATTGATTTTCGACTTGGCAGCATTTTTTATCAGCTTGGTGGACCCGTTTGCGAAAATCTTCAGCTAGGCGGCGCAAATTCTCAGCTTGGCAGGTGTACAAGCCGCTTACTGGGGTTGGAGAACACTGAATATAATTAAGGTAATTTTCAAAATAGCTGTACATGATCAGATGTAGTATGTTTAAGACGCATAGTGCTTGCATCCGATTCAATATACAGTGAAACCTGTCTAAACTGGACCCTGAACAAACCAGAATCATGGTAATACTGGCCAAGTTTTGTGGTCTCAAATATTTAAATTCCAAAAATGTGATCCTTTAAACACCAGATCATGTCTAAATGGGATAGACATTAGCTCCTCGGTGTGATACAGGTTAAGACAGGTTTTACTGTATATCACATAACAATGACTAGATAACGAGAGGTCCCTAGAGCATGCCCTATGCAGCACGCTAATGGTGATTATTGGATTGTTAATTAAATTACCTGTAACTCGCAAGGTGGGCAGGGTCATTAGGTGGGCGAGGCGTTTCACACGTTTGTGTTTCTACAACTACTTTGTCCAGCATCTGTAACAGAACAGGGCATTCAGTTGAAACAATTGTTGACCAAGGCTGTGGCTATTTTAACTTTTCATATCAAGTAACCATGCTGAAATTAGTTAAATAAAATGAACTTGCCTGTTGTAATATTAGTAAGTAATTAAAAAGAACCCAGATGTATTAAACACAGTTCATTCGCATGTGAATAGAAATATCCATCTCATACTTTAGTCTACTGTTACTAATCAGTTAAGCATCTCTTCATACTTTAGTCTACTGTTACTAATCAGTTAAGCATCTCTTCATACTTTAGTCTACTAATCAATATTAAGCATCTCATTTACCACACATATTTCATTTAAATGGAAATAGAAACATTTGTGCTTTATTCTAATAAGTAATGAAACACTGTATTTACTAAATTTTCAAAGTTTATTCAAATGTAAAGTGAAACCTATGTTTACACAAACTTACAATAATTTCTTGCTACACTCTCTATATCAAATGCGTGTAAAGTAGAATATTTTAACTACAGGTTTTAAACATTCAATTACAACTAACAGGCTGATTAAACATATCTTACCAAAAATATTGGCTGAGATTTTAATTTTGTCCACTGTATCTGAAAGTATTAAGCACATCAATTTGTTAAATAAGCAAATAAATAAGAATACAAATATATGTACTGAAATACAAATACGCAAATAAATATGTGTACTGAAATAAAAATACACATCAAATAATTATGTGTACTAATATAATTAAAAACATATTTTATTAATCACAACAAAATACCAAATACATTAATATATAATTACAAACTTCCCACCATTATACAATTTATCATAAAATTCTGAATCAACGAAAGGAATGGAAAGGAAATTTTTATTTAACTATGCACTTAACACATTCATGGGCTACTCTTTTTGATTAGCAGCAAGGGACCCCACAGTCAGGATATCACATACCACGGTCTTTGATGTACCAGACATGGTGCTCTGGCTGGAGCAAGAAATAGCCCAATGGGCCCACAAACAGGGATTGATCCCAGACTGACCGCGCATTGAGCGAGTGCTATGTCCCAACCCTGATTCAATAACATCACTAAAACCTGAATGTTATCCTTCAATAAACATCAGAAAACGTCAAATGAGATGTCATTATATAATACATTAAGTGACAAGGACATTAGAAACTGTAATGTTTGTAATTATAAGAATTGTTTGCTATTTTTAGTGAATTTATCAATGCATCACTTCAATGTTATACAATTTGTCTGTTACACAAAGATAAATTCATATTAAAATGACAAACAATTCTTATATATAAACCTCTTCTTTTTCTTTTCTTTTCTTTTTTTCTTTTTCTTGTACATTAAAATCTGTATGAAACACAAATAATGGGCATTGCCAAGTAGTGATGTAGAAATGTTCAACAGGCAGCGACATAGATATTCCTCAAAACTAAATCTGAGTTTGTTTTGTCAGAAAAATAGTAGAAAATAATGACGGAAACAAAGTATCAGGTTACTGGGCTCTAAACGGCCTGCGGCCATGTCGCCAAATGAGACTAATGTCCCAGTTGGGCAACTTAAATATTAAAAACTAATGGTGTTAGTTGCCAAAATAATTTATTCGGGTGATCTTAGAGCTATAACATATGAGCCACTATTAATATTTGTTTAACATATATATTTATTCCACATTAAAATCTTGGTCATGGTTCATGGTTCGCTTACCTTAATTTGTCAAAATCCATAACGATTTTTTGGGCCACCATATTGTTTTAATAGTTTCAAGCCCTGGGTTGCAATGTTTTGATACCATGTTGATTTGTCAACATTTAATAATAGGTAATACCGGGTAGTGTAACAAATAAGCTTCACCAGATATCAGTTAAAGCTTCACCAGATGCAAGTTAAGTGTGCATCAGGCCCTCATCCTTTTGTCATGTATATGGTGTCTTCCACCAACACACACACACACACACACACACACACACACACACACACACACACACACACACACACACACACACACACACACACACACACACACACCACCACCACCACCACCACCACACACAAACATACCCATAAAAAACCCTATACTGTTATCATTTCTGAAATTTAACTGGACCTAGAGCGATATATTGTAATTCTTTAATGTATGTATTAATACAGCAGTAAAACTCAATGATAAACGTGCATATTAATTAATGTGAAGACTGTTATACCACACACTGTTTTAGCAAGGTTCATTAATACATGCAGTTACCAACTGGTATGATGCCAGCAACAGCTAAAACCAGGACATTGCTTTAGTAGTTAGATTGGGGAGTTGTTTTGTTTTTGTTTTATTCATCTCGATACACAGGAGAGATTATATCAATGGATCTGTCTGCAAACAGTGATAATAAAACTGCTTTTAAGGACCTGGTAAAATGAGAACAAACATAGAACAATACGGGTACTAGTAAATTATACACGCCTGTTGATTTAAGGATTAGTTCCCTCCAACAATTCATGCAGTACAGATAGTGGAGCGTTTCAAAACCATTAAGAGAGACAAATACAGAGAAGCATGTCTACAACAGATCATGCTACGTTGAAGGGTCACAGTTTTAGGATTTAGAAAATCCGAGACCATGAAATGTGGCCTGTTTTGACAGGATTCAGGTTTGTTCAGGGTCCGGTTTAAACAGGATTTACTGTACTATAAAACAGTGATGGTTTAAATCCTGTTTCATGGATAAACAACACAACTCACTGTTTGTAGACCTGACTGAGATAGGGCAGGAAGTAGTCCAGTGGTACAGCACTTGCTTGATGTGCAGTCGGTGTGGGCTATTTCCCGTTCCAGCCAGTGCACCATGACTGGTATATCAAAGGCTGTAGTATATACTGCTCTGTCTGTGGGATGGTGCATATAAAAGATCCCTTGCTGCTAATCGAAAAGAATAGCCTGTGAAGTGGTGACAGCAGGTTTTCTCTCTCAATATCTGTGTGGTCTTTAAATGTATGTCTGAACCGGCCTCGGTGGCGTCGTGGTTAGGCCATCAGTCTACAGGCTGGTAGGTACTGGGTTCGGATCCCAGTAGAGGCATGGGATTTTTAATCCAGATAATGAATCCAAACCCTGAGTGATTGCTCCGCAAGGCTCAGTGGGTAGGTGTAAACCACTTGCACCGACCAGTGATCTATAACTGGTTCAACAAAGGCCATGGTTTGTGCTATTCTGCCTGTGGGAACTACAAAAAAAAGATCCCATGCTGCTAATCGAAAAAGAATAGCACATGAAGTGGCGACAGTGGGTTTTCTCTCAATATCTGTGGTCCTTATGCATATGTCTGATGCCATATAACCATAAAGAAAATGTGTTGAGTGTGTCGCTAAATAAAACATTTCTTTCTTTCTTTCTATATGTCTGACACCATATAACCATAAATAAAATGTGTTGACTGTGTTATTAAATAAAATATTTCTTTCTTTCTGTCACTGAGATGCTTGTAGAGTCTTGTAAAACTGGCTGCTTAATGGGGCCATTAAAGTGAAATAAAACTTCAACTGTTCACACTATGTTTTCCAATTTACATAAATGTATGGTGAAATTAATGCACCAGTTACCTCCTTGCATTTTTTGCTTTAATCTCTCTTACACATTTATTTCATGTTTTACAGCATTAAAATGTATATATAATATATTATTTCCTGGTTTTATTCAAGTACACATCTAGTTATGGTAAGTTATATTTCATGTTATGATAGAAAAGGATTGTTGTTTAAGCTGTTCAGACAATATCGACCACAGACTGACAGTTTACGCCAGATGATATCAGCAATGGACAGCTCATGTATTAGGAGGCATTTGATTTATACAGCTAGATTTACACTGAAGATTATATCTCTTCACACAAGTCCATTACAATGAAGAAGAAAACATTTAATTAGTATATGCACTGAAATTTCGTCTTTCTTTCTAAATGAGTTGTAAAGATGGAAGGAAAACCAAACATAAATTTACATCAAAATAATCTGCCTGGTTTGAATTAAATTACAGTGAAAGGTTTGACAGTAATTATGAATTTATGACAAATAAATGAAATATATTATTGAAACAACAAAAACGACTGATGTTCGTACCAGTAAAAAGTTTAAGATCTTAAAAAATATAACCTATATCTGGGCATGCTAATACCAAAAAGAACTATCTCAATTATCAGTATTGTATTTTTGTAAACTGTTTATTATTAAAGCAAATAAATATGTTGAAACCAACTAAGTATTAAAAGGGTTAAAAAATTCAAGTTTGTTTTGTTTAACAACACCCAACAGAGCACATTGATTTATTAATCATCAGCTATTGAATGTCAAACATTTGGTAATACACAAAGTCTTAGGAAACATGCTACTTTTTCAGTAGTAGCAAGAGATTTTTTATATGCAAGATTCCAGATGGGACAGCACATACCAAGGCCCTTGAAATACCAGTCATGGTGGAATGAGAAATGGCCCAATGGGCCACTGATGGGGATCGATCCCAGACCAACTGTGGATCAAGTGATCACTTTACCACTGGGCTACTTCCCGCCTCCAGAAAGGGTTAAATACATCCAACAGGTTGTTTACTATATTCACCTTTTTCACACAGGCCATTGCTAACAATCATAAGACAATTGTGAGTTGCCTGACACCAAGGCAAGTCTACCAGTGTCTCAGGGTTGGACAGTAACATGTAGAACAGTAACAGTCATCGCCAGGAAAGTTGAGTGATCACCAGTGTCTCAGGGTTGGACAGTAACGTGTAGCACAGTAACACAGTCATCAC
>JAECMU010015833.1:0-23622 GCA_016106625.1 Dracogyra subfuscus
AAAATGTATTAATACGCACAGTCTTTGCAGTCATAAAAACGTCTCCTAAGAAAATATAACACCGTATTTATAACAGACGATATGTAGATACATTAGAGTTATCTCCCTTTTATAAATAATAAAGTAGTCCCGTCTGTTGTCAAGCGTATCCATGTGGGATAGAGTTTTCCCACATACCTTTCTCACATGGGCTAGGTCTATCTCACATGGGCAGATATGAGAGAAAAAAACAAATCTGTTCATTTTATTTCTATCTTCATTGAATGAATCCATTGTTTTGATATTGCCAGTTTCATTTTTGTAAAGGTGATGTATATATTAATTGGCATCCAAGATAAATGATTTTACTGATAAACACTAGCACTTCTGTTGTTTTTATAAGTGGTGATATCTCCCCAATAATGAAATGTTTATAGCGTTTTATAAATAATTGCTTAATAAACAGAATGATAGAAGTGACAGATAGTAAAAATCATCTGTTACAACCAATTAAATTAAGACAATAATTAGTGGAAACAAAAGACAGAATGACCGTTCTGATTACATGACAAATTTGGAGTCGGGTAAGTGTTTTATCAGTCTGAGATTGGCAAATCCATAAAAAATTTAATGTTTTCATAGCTCAAATAAAATCTAACTTATATTGTTTGTATCAAACATACAAATGGATACAGGTATGGGATAAAATAGAGGCTGTTAAAAATTATGTAAAATTACATTACAGTAACTGTCGTAAGCTACTGAAGTTTTTCGTCAGTTGCCTTATTGATGTCCTGTGTGCAGACTGATCAATTAGTTTTTTGTGTGTGTGTGGAAAAAGGTGTGCTGTAAAATATAGTAGGGTGCGGAAAAATAAAGGATGGCGACAGGCCTTGAAAGGAAGGAGGTAAAATGGAATAGCAGGGCAGGCCTGCCCTGCTTAAATGGAGCAGTGAGAATACTGGGATTAGTTGTATTTTCTCGTGATAATTGTTTTGTTTGGCATTTGATGATTGTGACACAAATGTAATATTAATATTTTTTCTTTCATTGTTTCAGAACCACCACTAAAAGTTGCTAAGCAGACGGTAAAAAAGGTCAAGACGGTCAAAAAAGTGTCAAAAGCAAAGAAGTTGAAGGAAGTTGAGGAAAAAGGTTGGATGCTGCATAATTTTTACTCTACTCCATTTATTACATTGGCTAGATGTTTCCGAGCCTTATGTCTCAAGTCGATTGGGTCTTTTTCTGCCACCTTTTTTTTAAAAACTGTTACTTACCATTTAGTAGTGCCCTTCATGTCTATCTGGGGGCCACTATAGGTTTCATGTCCATGTGTCTTGTCGGTTCGTCCATCCGTTTGTCCCACACAGTTTTCCCTAATGTTTTTATCAAAATGCCTTGATATATTAGCTGAAATTGTGTATATAGCTTACTGATATACCGTATTTTCCCATGTATTATGAACACCTGTGTATAATGCGCACCCTCCACTTTGAATGTTTATTCCAAGAAAAAACCCATGAACCACAATATAATGCGCACCGTTTTTTTAAACCCAAAAATTGACAGTGAATGCAAGATGCACCGTTTTTCCCAGACACCAAAACTAACGAAAAGCGAAAGTAGCGGTATATTCAAGAAACAAAACTTATTTTATGTACGTGAGTACATAGACCTACATGTCACATTAAACAAAGGCTAGTACTTGCGTACTTACATGCCACAGACTCGCACATGCATAAATGAAAACAAAATTATATACCCATACGCTTGAAATGACTAATAAATAAATGAAAACAAAAATTTAGCATAATACATTTGGTTCTCGTGGCTGACGTGAATGCGCGAGATTTCTAAATTTATAATAGCATGGTATATTTCCGGTTTGCAATTAAAAACCATTACGGTCCAGTTTTGTCATTTTTATGCACTTTTTGGCGAGGTATAGATACTTTTATAGATTTAATTTTTATTTATTACAAGAATCACAAGTGAAAAGCGATTTTAAAGAAGATTTTGGTGTTTCATTGTAATGAACACTGTCAATAACCTGTAAAGTACCGTAAACAACCGATTGGCGATTTTTTTTATGGGTGATCGCTGGACATTTTTAAAAGACAGTTTTTCTATTGCTATGTATAATGCCCCACCCATTTTTAAGCGGTATTTTCTGGAAAAAAAAGTGCGCATAATACATGGGAAAATACGGTACTGTTAAATTCTTTTGACATAGTTATGGCCCTTGAACTTTGAAATGTTCTACTGTTACTGATAGTTTTTCTTTCGTAGTAATTGACAAAATTTTCAGTTATGACCCTTGAACTTGAACTTAAGAGATATGAAGAAAAAAGTCCAGACTTTTTTTGTTTGCAATGCTTGAAGATACTAAGATAAAAAAAAAAAATCTATAGCTGTATTGTGTACTTTTACAGATCAAGTATAACTTTAATGACAATTAACCCATATTTTCAATGATGACCCTTTAATGTAGGAGATTAAAAAATATGGGTGTCTGGTAGAGGACATGTATTGCTTTAGCAGTACGCTCAGAATGCTTGTTTATTTTCATGGTTTGCTTCTTTGTTGTAGTTTCGGATGACTTGCACTTGGAAGAAGAAACTAGTATGGTGACAGACACGATAGCAGACAGCGATGCCAAGTGCAACCTGAGTTTGAGTGGTGGTGAGGACGAGGAGGTGAAGCAGACGACTACAGATGGAGACACACAGGACTACGACACACGCAGTGAGGCAGACAGCACCGGGGGAGATGAGTCCATCTTTACAGAGAGTGATGGAGAATTGGGTATAAAATTATATTGCTTTTCGTTGATTGCTTAGTGAAAAAATGAAAAACACTGGTTTTTAATTTCCAGTTCATGTTACTTGTTATTCAGATGCATATTAAGAAAAGAAAGAAAAATAAAACTGAATACTTTTTAGATGTGCTGATCCACAAGACCTTTACCTTTGTTTAACACCCTACTACAGCGGAAGTACTCAACATGCTGGTGTGTCAATTATTCCATAAGACCTGGCACAAAAACATTTTGTCTTTTATAAATAAATAAAAAAAAGGATAATACTTGTAGGATTATTTGTAAGTTTTTTTTTTTTTACATTATTTATATTATTTTGATTATTAAATATTTCTGTTGTTTGCTTGGATGGTGGGAGTGATCTAAATGTAGATATATTTTTAGTTTCAAATTTAAAAAATAATATATGATACTTCTTATCACATGTGCTATATATATGGATATAGTTCACAGTGAGTTATAAATAAAGAATTAGAACATCACTGTACAAAAACCGACCTGACTGTTGATTGGTGTCTTGGCAGGTGACCAACAGGAGGCTTGGCAGGGTGACCGCCACTCGGAGTTTATGTTAGATGCATTGCTAAAAGGTTGGTAGTGGAGATCAAGTTGACATATAAGCAATACAAGCACATAGGAGCTAAGTCAAATTATTTGACAGAGTATCCTTATATTAAACATATTTGCTTTCAAGTACATAATTATTCCAGTCTATAAATACTCTTGTTTTAAATGCTTCGATTGGTCCAAATGATGTCATGTGGACTATTTTTGTTGTAAAGTATCAAAATAATGAATTGTATAGTCTTTCATGAGGCTTTTTTATTTTAGACAGTTATGGCCCCTGAACTTAGAAGGTATTCTAGGCATCAGTTTTCTGGACATTTCATTGCAGTGGCTCAAGATTTTGAACTGAAATTTAGCATATTGCTTTATCATATATTACAGATATGGTTGACTTTTGTGGGGATTTCCCCATTTTTGAATGAGTTTTAATACTTTTTGACAGTTATATTACTCTTATCACCCTCTCAAAAATGTTATAAGTTATATATTACATTCCCATGAAAATCTGTTGGGCCTTGTAGACATGTCTTGCTTTAGCAGTACTCTAAAAAAAATTGTTTTAAATTAACGTAAGTGTTAATGTTGAATCTGTAAATGTTATTAAATGTTTAAGATTCTTTGTATTAATATAAAAAAGAATGAATGAAAATTCCCTATTTTGTTACTGTCAAAACTGATTGAAAATGTGAACCATAGAAGGGGAATTGCCCTTATTCTGTATATTAAGTTCCTGAAGAAAGAGTTTGATTGATATTTCATGGTACCATGTTTTATATTGGTAAAATAGTTACAAACTTAGAAATATGAAAATTTAACATGATCATTTTTAACGTTAAAAAAATCTGCATGTATGGTAGTACAAGTTTTCGTATAACTTTTTTTGTGTGTATTTTATGTCTTAAAATACTGTTTATAAACAATTTGGTCATTACATCATTAATTTTGGCAAACAAAACAAACCCCCCCAAAATGGTCTCCGAACAGCAGTCTTTTTGAATATTTGTTATTTGCAGCTTCTGAACAGTTATTTTAATTAGAACTTAACATTTTGAGATCAGCATGTTTGTAGCCTACTTATTTGGGTATGATTATTTTGAGTTGCATTAATCACATTGGTGCTGTCTAAAACTCTGTATTTCATTGTCTGTTAATTTTGCTGTTGTGAAGTGTTCAAATATGAAACAATATTTGTTTACTGATCAAAGATGATTTTAGTGAAACATGAGTTTGATATTTAGGGGGGTAGCTTATGTAGTGACAGGTAAGATTTTGGGGGAAAAGTTGTGTGATTTATACTATCAGTACATGTACGTTGATTTATTTTACTGTGCTCCTGCTTGCATTTTGTGTCAATTTGCTCTTTTCTATCAATATTATACTGCATTATGGTTTTTTTAATATTTGTTTTATATCATTTGTTTTTCTCTAATTTTAAAATTATGTTTGTGGTTTTATACTTTCTAAAGAATCTTAATGGTGACATTGGGCTAATGTGTTCTAGATCACAGATTAATTGCTCTAAACAGTATTGAGGTAAAAACAAAGGAAATGCCATCAGAAGATAAAATGAGCCCGACACCAATCCAGCAAGCCTTACCACACTACACTAATAAAACAATAAAACTATATTTTCTGAAATTTCTCTGTTATTGACTGCAATTATGTAATTTTTTCATGCCTCATATGGGTCTTCTTTTTTGTTACACTTTGAACTAACAGTAGTACCATTCTGACATATTAGTACAGAGACAGACCAGAGTTAAATGTTTACAATTGACTTCAATTCCAATTCTTTTTAGCCTATTAAATGATCGAAACCAACCCTTAAAATGACAACCATTATATTTCTAATAACTGTCTTTTCAAAAAGTGCCGTTTGGGACATGGCCCAGTGGTAAAGCGCTTGGTTTATGCGTGGGTAGTCTAGGATCGATCCCCATTGGTGAGCCCATTGAGCTATTTCTTGTTTCGGCCAGTGCACCATAGCTGGTATATCAAAAGCAGTGGTATGTAGGATAGTGCATATAAAAGATCCCTTGCTACTAGTGGAAAATGTATATGGTTTCTTCTCTAAAACTAAATGTCATAATTACCAAATGTTTGACATCCAATAGCCGATGATTAATAAATGAATGTGCTCTAACAGTGCCATTAAACAAAACAAAACACCTTTTAAAAAAAAGTGCAGGACTGTATTGTATATTAATTTCATATCATCAGACATTATAGGTCTCTAATATATGGATGCTATTAAAGCTAGTGTCTGACATGATGTGTTTTTTTTAGTATGAAAACAAGGACACTAATATTTGGCTCTGTTGCAGATGGTGAGGTTGGTGCAGATGGCGAATCGCAGAAGAAAAAAGGAAAGAAGAAACGCCCTGATGGAAGAGAGATCTCGCCTATAGAATGGGACAAGAGTGAGGAAGACAGTGAGAAAAGTGAGGAAGATGAGGACGACATTGATGACGACAAGAGTGACATCAGTAACGAAAGCTTCAAGAGCAACAAGAGTGGAAATAAGAGTGATAGTGAAACTGAGAGAAGACGTAATGAGACTTCGTTTTGTTTATACTTTTGAAAGTTTATGTTGGCAATGTTCCAGAATTGATCATATGGCTATGATGTATTTTATATAGTCACAACATTAAAAAAATAGCCCAGATTTTTATTCAAGGTATTAGCAAAATATAATTATGGTGCCTTCTGCTTCCACAATGTAATTAATTGTAGAATAGCCACTCACTGGGTCAAAGTTTTTTGATAGAAAAGTGAATACCACAAGTCCTGTAATTGGTAATAAATGTGAGTGTGTTGGTGGTAACAAAAAAATATTCATCTGGGCACAAAATGCATGCCATTTTATTTCATTTAGTACCATTGTGTCAAGTAGCCTTGTGCTTGAAACATATATGGGGTACCTGTAAATGAAAAAAATATTAAAATTTTGTGTGGAATGAGCAGCTTGATCCCCAATTTTTGCTGATTCACTTTAGGGTTGAGGGGTGGTAATATTTATATCCGTGGCTTTTATGTCGATTGATACGTTGCAGGATGCTGCACATATGTTACTATTGTCGTCTATGGGATTTGATTTGGTAGTATACATCCATCAGAATAATTGTAAAACTGTATATTGTATTAAGGTGATAGACCCTACTGCAATTCTGCCTTTTCTCATAGTGAGCTCCCATCTATTGTGTTACTGGTATTTCCTCATTTTAATGTTGCAGACTCTTGTTTCTGTTGTAACTTTATCCAAATGTGTTAAGGTTTTTAAATTAACCAAACTTAGTGTCCATTTTCACGAGTTTAAGACTTACATTTCAATTTACATGAAAATATTTCTAAACTAATCAAATGATTGAAGTAGTCGTAAAGTTCCTGATGAATATTATGTATGTATGTTTTGTATTCTAATTTTAAATTGTAAATCGAGATTATTATATGAGCTTGTGTGTCGTACTGGTTTTACGAAATGAGTGTCAGGATTATTGTATTACCTGAACAAGGGTAATACATGAATTCTTACACAAGTTTCGTAAAATCGGTACAACTCAGACGCAAGTGTAATAATTTCTTTGTTATCCATATTATTATTATTGTTTTCTTTATGAATAACAAGACCCGACTCTAAATGTTTCATCCACAACAAGGACTAGAGAAGCAACGTCATGTCATAACATCACTTCCTAAAATTCCGTAATTACACTTGTTATTACATGCGTGCTTCGTATGATTATTACATGCATGCTTTGTATGATTATTATTAACTCGGTTATGTTGAACCATATGGATAATAATAATTATTCTTTTTCTGAACAGGTTTCAATGCCAAGCTGAAATACATCTTTCGGAATGCTCGTTACTTTCTGATCAAAAGTAACAATCACGAAAATGTAGCTCTTGCTAAAGCCAAAGGGGTTTGGTCCACACCTCCACAAAACGAGGCCAGGTTAAACCAAGCATTCCGGGTAAGTCTAAGATTACAAGTTCTTATAGTCTAAAATACATAGAAAACTATAAAAATAAACTATTTGGAAAATCTTTATTATTGAGTTTTAAATATTCATCCACTTCTTTCAAGTTCTATGGACTAGTGTGCACTGAAAGTGAAACTTGTTTACTCCCAGCAATTAGTTTTGTTTCAAAACACATTGACTATATTCTAATATTACATATCCTTTGATCATAATTATTAAGATGACATGCTATTGCCTGTCTTGCATCAAAATTGCTGTGTCTTTTCTAATAATATTGCTATTTTTTGATCCAAACCTTTGTCTATTTTTTCCTTCTTTTTTTTTTTTATTATAGGAGAGCAACAATGTAATTCTTATTTTCTCAGTTAAGGAAAGTGGCAAATTTCAAGGTATGAATTAACAATATATATATATATATATATATATATATATATATAATGTATATATATAATGTATATATGATTTCATTTAAATTAGTGTGTTAGATTTAAAAGTAATAGTTGTGAATTATAAGTATGTTAGATGTAATCGACAGTTTAATATTTGTGATTGGCTTCGTACAGGAATAGGAGATTTCATAGGATAGGAGTTTTTAAAAGGACATATAATCTATAAATCAACTTGTATTATCTGGGCTAGTCTGCATTTTTCTATGAACAGAATTACCATGTGACAAATTGTATTATGGCTAGGTTTTTTTTTAAATGTTGTTTTTATATATACTTGTTTATGTACACAAAAGTACAAACGTTTGAATATATTTGTCAATGATATTTCAGGTTTTGCACGAATTGGTGATGAATCTACAAAAGACCATCCACCGATACGTTGGGTACTTCCTCCAGGCATGAGTGCCAGGGCTCTTAGTGGGGTCTTCAAACTCGACTGGGTTTGCAGGTATAAATTTGTGGGTACTAACACTTTGATAACACACAGCCTAAAATGTGTTTCTGTTTACATTAACAAATATTAAAAATGTCTTTTTACTCTGATAACTAATAAAGAAATTTACTTAATGAAAAACCTTGCTGGTAGGTAAGTGGAATAATTTAATTCCTTATTGTGTAACTTGTTATTCATCATGAGTACTTCGTTTATTGTAGGTTGTTGAGGCTGCCATGGACACAACTACCTGCTTGCCATTTGAATAAAACAATGGTTTAACTTATTTTTGCTTCTTTCCATACCATTCTAAGAATGAAGAAGAGGTGTCTATTTTTCTTTATTGTGGTCATTGGTTTTGTTTCAGACGTGAACTGCCTTTCACAAAGGCTGGTCACCTTCACAATCCATGGAATGAATACAAACCCGTTAAAATAGGCAGAGATGGTCAGGTAAGTTAAAAAAACAAACCCATCTTTTCTTTTCTTTTTATTTTATTCACAAACTGATCATTTTAAAAATTGACTGGATAAATAGTAAAATTTAAGTTTAGGGCCATTCCATTGAAATAACAATCTGTTTTTTTATACCCACTTCAAATGTTGAATATATATATTATTGTATTATGTGAGCCTCTGGCGAGTATAATACATTATTTTTATTCCTAATATATGATATTGACGATACCGAAATACACCAGGCTAATAATCTCTTTATCATATAATCTCAAGCTTTATATAACATGTTTTTGTAAACTTTACAGGCAACTTTAATTCCAGTCAGCCATTACTAGATATTCAAATGACGTAAGAATATGTGGCGCGTTGTATTTTTGAATGGAAATGACGTCAAACTTGTATGACGTCATTTTGGATGTCCTTACATTAAAACAAATTAGGGCCTAACGTTTTTTGTTTTCTGAACGCTGGACAGCTTTCAGTGTCAAATTGCCATTGAAATGTTTTTATTTAAGGAATATAAATGCATACGTCAATTATGGAGTGTCACCAAAGTACGTTTGCTTAAATGTCAATAAACCTAGTGCCGTAACCTCGATTAATTTACATCTAATTTGCAAAGTTATCAAATTCTTAAAGTATGTGATCAAGGAAAATATCACATACTTTGACTGCACTGAAAATGTAAGATATTATATGATAAATATATATATATATATATTGGTATAATTTTCTTTTTCTTTGTTTATATTCCAATAATTGTTTTAAAAGTTTGTACTCTAAATTGGAAGGAAATTATTTAAACCCATTTGCAAAATGTGTTTGTGGGTTTTTCCTAATATTTAAAAATTATTAACACAATATTTTTTGTTTTTTCAGGAAATTGAAGGAAGATGTGGTGAAACATTGTGTAAACTCTTTCCACCAGATACTAAGCAAGATATTGACGCAATTGTACGAAAAGCTCGGAAATCTCGCCACCTAGTGCGTCCTGTAAAGCCAAGAGAGCGACGTGGCACTGGCAGTGGCAGACCGTTTGAGTTTTCTAGGTTAGGATTTATTGTGTCAGAGCCGACTTCTTGTTCTGGACGAGGAGTAACATAGACCCGGCTGTTATGACCATGTGGATCACTGGTGAAATAATTCAAACCACACTCAGATTCGATACCTTGTGTTATGGTTTTGATTCTGAGTTCAAGCCTGTTTCTGGAAAATTTTATTAACAAGAAATGGATTTGAAAAATATTTATTGATAGATTTTAGAGAATATTTGGGTTGGGCAGATGTGTAATGTATAAATATTTGAGCGATAAAAAGAAAGAAAGTAAGAAAAAAAAAGAAGAAAATTTTCAAACATAATTTTAATGAATATTTTTTCTCTTATTAGATTATTACAGGGACTTAATTTTGAAAGCAGTTCCAGTGCATGGAACAACTTAAAATCCAGTTTCTTACAACTAAAACCGGTTCGAAAGAACTGATTCCACCTCAAAAAACTAAAACCAGTTGAAGATTCAAGTTGTGTGCAAGCATCAGGTGTAGTGTTTACTTGATCTGTAGAAAAGCATGGAGAAAATATGGCCAAAGTTACTGGCCAAAAAGTATACAGTGTGCAACACGCGCCCAATATCAGAGACGATCTTTGCTGGTAATAGAGACTGACTAAGTCTGTGCATTACACCACTCCTACCATGTGGACTAAGTATGGGTTGTGTGAATGCTCAGTCTGTTCTAGGTATATGTACCCATCCAAATAGCCATATCCGTGAACTTTCTTAATTTGTGGCTAAGTATGGATATTTTATTAGATAAAAATGTGATTTCTACACCAATTTTTCTGCGATGGACACTATTGCTAGTTCGGGTAATTAGGGGCTAAAAAGGACACTAATTAAAACAAAACAAAAAGTTTGGGACTTAAAGTAATGTGTGAAATTATGGACTAGTATCCGGTTTTCTCAGTTTTGGACTGAGTAGAAAAAATACTCGTGGGACTATTGTGCGTAGGATGTGACCTTTTAGTGGAGAATCTCGCCTGGTAGCTGAGATGATTCCATCGACAGAAGGGTATGTTCATTTTGATTTTATTTTACACAACACTGGCAGGATGGTATAGTTAAATGACTTTAGCATTTATGGATACGTAAAACAGGTGTGGCAATGCAGGCTAAAGAATATTTTAATTGTGTGCTTTCATTTTTACAATATGAAGATGAAAATTAATGTTTAATATTGTATGATTTTTACAGTAAGAGAGTTTCTAAAAGTTTGTATGATTGATAGCAGCTATACATTATTACACCAAAACACTACAGTTATTTTTTGTCAATAATTCCAGTTTGGCTTCATGTAGAAAGAAAACTGTTTTTGAAAAAAAAAAAAAAATTAATCTGCAGTTTGTATACACATTTGTCAGTAAATAAGTGAAAATCTCCCCCCATTCCCCCCCACAATATTCACTCATGGTACCTACGAATATTGTCTGCTCCTGGTGTTTTAAAATTATATTTTCTTTAATACTTTATCGTTCTAACCTCAATATTTGATTATTCTTTTGTTAATAGGTATACTAGTTGGAGAACACTCTTTTAGGTGTCACTGTAGAATTAAAATAATTTTTCAAAAATTGCAATTTTAAACTCCATGAGTAGACAATGTTAGTATTGACAATATTCACATAATTTTTATTTTTATTTTTTTTATTTTCCTTTATTTAATGTCAGACTGGAATTAATGACAAAACTGCTTTAAAATTTTAATGTCCAGATGAACATTGAAAATATAAAGTCCTTATAATCATGCAATAAACATTTTCATTTTTACCTACATATTGTTAATTGGAAGCAGTTTGCAAATTAAAATTTGAATTGATAAAGCAGTGGGGTTTTTTTAAATTAGTTTTTTTTTTTTTTGTAAAATGAAACTAATATTAAAACTAATATCAGAAAAATTAAAGGAAATTGAAGAACAATCGAATGCAACAAAAAAACATACATATGGTGTGAAATTAAAAATAGTCCAGCAATTATAATTTTATTGCTCCTAGAGTTGGTAATATTTAACTATTTTAACTACTTCTTTTTCATGCAAATAGATCCGCTCATAATTTCATGTGAAAATTAATAAAAGCATGAGCTGAGAATTTGGTACATAGAGATCAGAATTAATTGTTAAAACCACTTGATCAATTGATTACAATTAAAATGGAACACACAGAGAGTATTTTACAGAATTACTTTCTTCCAGTTCAGTAGTCCTTGATGCTGTAGGGAATATGTTGACTGCTACATTTAGTTTACTCTTGATTCAAAGACTAAAATCAATATATTTATGCAATACATGAATGAGACATACTATTTATTTAGTATATACATGAAATGTAGTGCCCAGACCTGGGCCTGTGCTTATAAAACTTGAGAGAGTCCTGACTCTATCTTTAATGATGGCACATGCATACAATTTGTATGACGTTGTCATGACATTAGTGTCTCGGACTCTATTAGAGTCTAGAGTCTAGGCTCTTCACAAGTTTTGTCAGTACCAGACCAGGAGCCTTGTAAAAAAAAAAAGAATATGTGTCTGACAGTCTCCCATAATGTAATTAATATATATATATACACACTTATTTATATTAAAAAAACAACACCAGGAAATAATACTTTTTGTCCAGTTTGGTTTTTAAATTTTAAATCCTATCAGTTGCAGAAATGTTCCTAGCGAAAGTCTGGCCATAAACATTTGTAACTTAGTTTATCACTATACTATGTCTAAATAATACTGTCACATTGTGAACAACAAAACAAAATGAAAGTGTCAGATAAAAAATGACATTCATCAATGACAGTAACTTAATACATAAAGTGTCCAATATAAAATTTCCTTGAATGTGTTTTATAAGTGGTACATCATGGTGGGGCTTCCTGGATTAGTGTTGAGGCCCACTACATCTCCAAACAGTGTGTCCTTATGGCACTTTTAGTTTTTGACCCCAAAGTGTGCCCTGTATAAGAAATTATGAGAAATATCTTTTAATCAACACAAACTGCACTTCCCATATTTTTGAAGCAAATCGATGTCCGTTCCTCAGAGCACAGCATACATTTTAATCAATACTAATGAATAAATAATTCATTGATTTGTGCAAACAGCTCATCTAGTTTCCAACACTTTGTTTTGTAAAACCTGCAAGTACAATTTTATTTTTATTTATTCCGCAATCACTATATACATAAACATATTTACATAACTTTTATATCCTTAGTTTCAATATTATACATACAAATAAAGATTTGTCTGATAATAAAGATAGCAAAAACTGCATATTTATTTATGAATTTAGAGTTAAAAAATCCATTTGATTGATGTGACAAAAGTAGTGGGAGTGATGTCATAGTTCAAAAGATTTCCTTCATTGACACACAAGTTGCATTAGCATTTTGAATAAATATAATATTCCAACTATTTGATGGACTACAAGATAAATAAAATTACAGGTTTGTCGGCTTCATCCTATTCAAGTCAAATAGAGAACTCTGTGTGACATCTTTTTGATATTAAAGTGATATTTTTAAGCTCATTTTAAGACTCATTCTATGTAAATTATTGTGTACATGATCCAAGGTTTTTCCAAGAGCGATGTGCATCATATGCTGTATCTCTTAACATGTTGATGTATTTTATGTCTGATAGTAAAATAGAGGTATAGTACTGTTATGGCTTAATTATCTCTGTTGAGTACTTCTAAATTTAAAACAAAGAGATGTTGACACTATCATTAATAAATGTCTACAACACTCCCAAAAAGTTCATCAAATGCATGCATTGTTTTGATCACTGAACTAACCTCTGATGGCTACCGGCAGTGCAAAACTGCAAAGTATACAGGTAATCTCATGAGAAAGCAGGTTGAGACCAGTGTACTATCAAAATACTCATTATAGTATACATCAGTTTTTGAAGTATAACATGTTAAAATATTTTCTATTACTTAACAAAGGTAAAGACTACATAGCAAAGATTTATGCTCTCGAAAGAAGCTAAAAAAAAGTTTACCTAGTCTAGACAACTGAACAGTAGACACCATTAAAATTAAAAAAATTGATTTGTTTTTATTTATTACTGATCTCGATGCACAGTTCTTACATTACAATATTCAATTTCTTCCATGAAATTACCCTTTTAAATAAAAATAAATAAATCATATGTTTGATAACAAATGCTACAATCTCGAGGAGAGAAGCAACAACCTGCTGTTACCACACAGACTATATTTTTGAATAACAGTAAGGGGTCCTGCAGGGTGCTGGCTGGATCTGATAATCATTTATATTTAAATATTCAATTTGTTAATCCCTGACCGCATCAACCAGAGGGGACTGTAGTTGTTTTTTGTCTGCCTTTTTGTCCGTCTGTCCCACAGTTTTGCAAATACTGAGCAAAAAATTTGACTTTATGGGGATTTACTAATTGTTCACAGTTATGGCCAGACCAGATTTGGCTTTCTTGGGAATTCAAGGGCCATAGCTCTGTTAATAATGGGAATTCAAGGGCCATAACTCTGTTAATAATGGGAATTCAAGGGCCATAACTGTTAATAATGGAATTTATCAATGTTTGACAGCTGTGGTTCTTAAAATTAGGGGCCTGGTAAGGGACATGTATTGCTTTAACAGTACTTTCAGAATGACAATATTTCATAGACACAAATTCTACTTTGACTATATTTACATAACTGGTGATGAGTTAACTAATCAATTTTTTGTTTTAAATGGTTATGTACTACAGTGAGACCTCTCAAGACCGAATTGTCCTGTAACTTGTACATCTTTTACATTTACCTCCCTAAACACACTGGACCGATAATTCAGTCCCAAACTCGTTATTTAGTGAAAATTGTACAGTTCAAGACTGTTATCAATTATTCTATTGCCACTAATCGTTGCATTGTCATTTGACCGTCTTTGGTCAGATTACCTGACCACAAGAGTAACTAGTGCAATTTGGTCATTAGAGGTGTAATTACTGTTACATATGACTGGGTACGGTTGACAAAACAATTAAGCAATTAATGATCGAGTAGTAGGTTCGACAAAAGTAATGTTGGTTTTGTGGTGTTAAAAAGATGTCAGTAGTATTCATTACCATACCGGTATCAATTTTTAAAATGTCCAGCTAAACGACACTATTAAACTGAACTATCGCTCGATAATAAACTTAAAATCATTAAAAAAAGAATATAAGCATTAAAGGTTAAAATATCTTGTCCATTTCTTATTGGAACGTTATCTGTTGAATACATCTTCAGTACATATATAAAACCAAATTTGAATATGATACCAGCTAAAACAAAGGACAGTACAACAAAAGCTTTTGTTTCAATACAAACCTCTAAAAACTGAACACTTGGTCCTGTGGATGCTCTGTTTAGAGGGATTTCACTGTATTGATGATATAAATAAATTTTCAGTAGGACTAAAGTTGCACATTGAGTCGCACACGTTAGTTGGCAATTTTCAAAATGAAAGCAAATGCTAAAAATTAATAGGGGTGTAACGATATACTCGAATATTCGGTGCACCGAACAGCGATCTGTATCGTAGTTGCATTCGTATTCGTCACTAGCTGAACCGAATATACGAATACTTATATATAATGTTTAATTTATGTTTCTATTCATACTAATCAAAACGCAATAACGATTCGATCGTTTTTATTGTTCTTTTTTATATTAGGTCAACTGCATAGTCACACTCATAGACCGATCCTTTTTGTTTATTCCATGCGTTGGACTGGTACGGTACTCTACATGTAGCTTGACTGCGCTTCTGTCAAAACACTGTATGACGTCGCATAGTCTCGTTCAACCAGCCTATTACGAGACACGGGCGAGTGTATTTTCTTAATCTATGCATTCTACGCAGTGCAACGTCACTAATGTTGAACCAATATTGTAACGTTTAAATAGCAGCTCGAAGCAAAATATATTTGTATAATTCTTAACGAGAACTGAGGCATATTAGCAATTCAAATATGGATATAAATTGATTAATACTAGATACCAAACACCAAAATGGCCTTAAAAATATATATTTGATATTCAAAATAAAATTAATTTACCGGTAATCCATAACTTCTGTCTACATTATAAAATGTATATACGGTTTCGGTTTGCACACATGGAAAGTATAAATTGTTATCAAAGCACTTAAGAATATTTTTTTTAATATGTACAATTTGTACATTTATGTTTGTAAAGGTCATGGTATATTTTAAAATTCCGATAATAACATATTCTTATTTTAACTTGTTACTATTTTGGTTCCCGTATGAGGCTTTTAAAATGTTTTGCATGAAAAGGTGATTGTAGGATTGTTGCAGTGAATTTTGTTCGAATTCGAGCGCTCGCAGAAAAACAATATTTTTCTTAATTGAACAGGAAAAAATCCAGCAAACAGAAAACTAACAACAACAACAAACAGTGTCAAACAGCCCCACAGAAACAAAGGAAAACGTTCGTAAACATTCGCGTTATGAAACGCGCACCATACTTTGGCGTCAAATTATCAATGAAAAATGGCTGAATTAGTGGGCATCGCCAATGCACCTTCAAAATTCAAATCAGAGGTTTGGAAATATTTCGGTTTCCCAAAGTACAAAGATGGTGAAACTACAATCATAAAAGAAACTACACTAAATACTCTTTGTTTTCCTTCCAGCAAAGCCTTTGTACTTGTGTAATGTGTATTCATGGATGTGAATACATATTCGTATTCGTCACCTCATATTCGTGATATGTATCGTATTCTTCACCATGTGTATTCGTCACACCCCTAAAAATTAAGCATTAGTCTAAAAATTAGACCTGTAACAGCTAACAATCTCGATGGACCCAGTCTCTGACTGGGATTTTTCATCCCAATCAGTGCCCCTCGACTGGTATATCAAAGGCTATCGTAAAAGATCCCTTGCTGTTAATATATAAATATAGTGGGTTTCCTCTGAACACTACAAGCCAAAATTACAAATGTTTGACATCCTGTTGAGTTTTAGTGGTGGTGTTAAACAATGCAGAAGACTTTGAGACAAACATTGATAGAAGATTATGATCTGTTATTGCTTTTGAAATGGGGGAACCTTTTTATATATACGGAATGCTGCAAAAATAAGATGGAGAGCTGCTTGTGAAACTGATTATCAGAAAGCATACTGTGTATTTTGAGCAGCATTTGCTGACTTGACTCGCTGTCCAGTTTTTTCTTATGGTTATAGTACCGTAGTCTTGCTCATAAATTTGTATATAGAACCCAGACTTTTCTAAGAGGATGGTACATGCAGCGACCTTTGATTTACCGTATGTGAAGCACTCATGAGAATGGGCAAATAACTCTGGAGCAGAAGCTCTATTGTTGAGCACATGTAAGATAATGGGTAGACTGGTTCTTATTTCCAGTGTAAGTCATAAAGTAATTGTCAGTTGAAACGGTCTTGACATCTAGCTGAAATTTTCAAAACAGAAAAACACATTTGTCGATTTCTGTTGTTAACATCTGCAGCATTAGCCATCAGTTTTGATTTTATCAGAACTACATGTACTAATAGTGGACCAAATCAGATTCTGAGAACATATTAATTTTAATTATTATCTGAGAGTAATAATAAGCAATCAATTTTAACGCATGTTGTGGAAAATATTTACTAACCAGAGTTGTTATTACTTGGTATTTGTCTTTATTTACCAAAGTTAATTTTGTTCAATTACACCACTAGAGTACATTGATTTATTAATCATGGGTTATTGGATGTCAAACATTTGGTAATTCTGACACATGGTCTTAAAGACAAAACCAGCTACATGTTTTCAGTTGTAGACGGGGATCTTTTACATGTATCATATGGACAGAATTACACATACCAGTCAAGGTGCAATGGCTGGAACGATTAACAAATAAGGGATAACAGCCTATTAAGTTTTATGATTCTGGAGAAAGACCTGTGTTGGATGTTTAGGTTTGTTAAAATTTGTTTTGTTTAATAACACCACTAGAGCACATTGATTTATTAATCATCAGCTATTGGATATGAAGCATTTGGTAATTTTGACATTTAGTCTACACGATTTGAGTGACTCGTATGAGTCACTTGGATTGCTATGCCAACAAGCATATAACGTGTAGCATGATATACGATTGAATCGACCCAAGTCACTCGTATGAGTCGAAGTTTAGAACATGTTCTATTTTCATACAATTGAATCGGACATTTGGGGACGTTGACCAATCAGATCGTGGCGCAGATGACGTTGACGTTCTGGGTATAATGGCGGAAAACTCTGTTTCGCTTGTCGTCGGTACAGACCCAACAGCTCATAGAGTTGTATCAGTGGCACACCTCTTTGTTGGTTGTATCCAGTCATTTATATAAATACAGAGATGTCACGACACCTGTCTTCTTATCAGTACAACATTGTTTACCATGTTTACAGGAAGGATATTTCTTCAATGACGTCACGTTTCATACGATTGACAAGTACCGTGTGGCAACACGTCTCAATTCAATCGGTCCGATTGACTCGTGCCAGTGACTTGTACGAGTGACTCGGTCCATTTCTGTCGTACATGGAATATACTATAAGTTATTTATTTCTGAGCCGACTGATTTTTAAATTGCACACAAAAAACAAGTTTTAAAACAAGTTTCTCTTTTCTTACATCAAACCAAACAAAAATTATTTACCAAAATGTTTTTTGTAGAAGGATGGGATGGACTAGATATTCCAGTTCTGAATGATTATTTAATGTTTAATAAATTTGTTGACATACTTCACTCACCCTTGTGATTGTGTAGCTTATGTAATGGGTGGGTGGAACCTATCAAAATACCCCAACAACCCCACTGGTTGGAAAAATACACTAATAATAATAACACATCCCATCTCCACTTCATATCCGTAAATTACCTAAAAAGCATCCCGAAATATAGACCTCATTTATCTAATATGGTTAGGAGAGAACCTCAGCATCTACTAATCACCCAACTAAAGGGTGCAGGGCTTCTAGATTATGGTAGCCCCACTCCCATGGCTAGTGATATTCAATGTTGAGCTAGTAAATACCTATTATTGCTATGCCCGATGGCTAGTGAAAAAACCCAAGTTGTCAAATGATGCATTTGTCAGTTTTATAAATAAAAATATCCTGCCCGCCCCACTGCCCAGTCGTGCATTTTTAAGCTCTATCTCCCTCTTTAGTCTAATAGATAACATAACTGATTATTACTATTAGTAAAACCCTATTGTGGTAACTTAAGTAAAATAGAGCTAGATAATTTTTAATTGTGTTCAGTACATTTTTTAAATCACTGATACCATGGCTAGTGGATTTTATAAAAATTCTAGGTATGATGAGTAATGGTATCAATTCCCACAGTTGATAAACACGTTGACCGAATTTGGGGGACGATACTACCTCTTTTGAGATTGAACATCAGAAAAATATTTCTCGTTGTGTTTTTTAACACCACCTAAAAAGTCCCTATGTTCCAAAACCATTCAAAATTTTCATTGATTTTTTTTAACTGATAATGGTATGTTCAACCCAGGTGTAGTTCTCTTCTCATTCTCTAGTGAGCAATAGCTCCGTGGTACAGCGCTCACTTGATGTGCAGTCAGTTTTGAATCGATCTCGTCAATGGACCCATTGTGCTAGTTCTCGACCTAGACAGTGTACCATGATTGGTACATAAAAGGCCTTGGTATGTGATATCCTGTCTATGGGATGGTACATATAAAAGATACCTTGCTGCTAATTGAAAAGAGTAGCCCATGAAGTGGCGACAGCAGGTTTTCTCTCTCAGTATCTGTGTGGTATTAAATAAAACATTTCTTTCCTTCCTGCATTCTCTAATGTTACAACTAGTGTGACATACAATCATCCCTGTATTTTGTGATATGGGTTGGGTGGATTGCCATGAGTTTCACAACAGTCAACCTGTTCGGACTCTTTCTCCATCCTTACCAGTGTCCCACAGCTGGTCTGTGAAAGGATGTGATGTGTTCTGTTATATCTGTAGAAAAATGCATACACTCTTTCTACCTTTAGTTAGAATTCTGGTGGTATTCAGACCAAGTGTTAAAATAACCATGTATTGTGCACCAAATTGCCGTAGTTTAAAAGATGTTGAGATGTTATTAAGCAAATATTCTTTCCGTATTAATGTGCTTTCAAATACCTTTTAAGGTCCATTTTCAAAGGTGTCACTTTCATGTATTTGTGATAAATATCTTTAATCTTTGAATAATTAACCCAAGAATACTAAAAGTATAATGAATTGCTGCTTGTGTGAAACAGTGTTTTTTCTCAAAAATCCAAGTTGTCGAAAAATATAAATTACATAGAAATATTCATCCATTAAAATAAAATGTAGCTTTAGAGTTAGAGAGTTCATCTTAAGTGCAATGGATCACAGGATTGATCTCACTTGGTAGACTCTGGGTGAGGTGGGTGAGATGATGTGGTTGTGGTATTTACTGTCTAGGGCCCCATTCCGCAAAAGAATTGTAGGTAAGGTTAACTGTAGTGAGATTTACAACTGGCATCGTACATTTTAAAGCCGTTCTACAAAGCAACTTTATGGCAGCTGTCCTATTCATTGGTATCGGACATCCATGAAATAACTTGATTTATTTATGACTGCCGAATGCATAAACATGAGTTACCTCCCTTAGGTTCCTGTAAATGTTGTTAGGCCTAGGCTGTTTTTTTTATCAAATACCAGGGTATTTGATCCATTTTTAAAGAAGAAGTTTGCATACTTCTTAGAAAATGATCAAATCATCATTTAACTGCCATTTCATCATTTAACTGTCATTTGACAGATCATTAGTGGCTTACAACTGCCTCATACCTATTGTAAATTTTCACCATAATTTACAATAATAGTAAGCTACGCCACGTCGTTAAGCGGGTTGTCTATCATAAAACAAAATTAAGGACGTGATGGTAGGTATTTATGGTGATTGTAGTACTAAGATTGCTGGTAAGTGCGGAAGGTGATCCAAGTGCTAACATTGCTTTGTGGGACAGGACCCTGAACACTGGATGTCTGATGCCCTTTGGTTCTTATACCTGATACCTTTACTGTCCAGTCTATGTGGAAGAGCATACAAAACATCCATCTTATTTTATCATTAGGAGTAGTTTATGTGGTGGCAGCAGGTATCCTTTTTCTCTATTGACCAAATCTTGAAATAACTGAATGTTACTCCGGTAGATACCAAATATCCATAGTTTTGTCGGATTCTAATACACTAAAACTAACAGTCTTATTGCAGTAACTCAATTCTTAAAAACTGATGCCCTCATTGTTGTTAAAAAGCCTCAGGGTAGGTAAATGGAGACAACGTGTATAAGTTTATAATATTACCTTTTACAGTTTATTTATGATAGGCTTGCAATACTCCTGCTAGCTAATAACGTGATTTAATGATGTCTGCATTGCATTTGTCACACAAATTTAGGTCTTTACTTGCAGTAGAAATTAACATGGATTAATCTTACCTAGACCACTATCGATCATGTGGGAAAGTACTTAAAAAAAATATAGTTCAGTTTTTAAATGAGAGGAAATAGAATTTGCTATAATGTATTTGTCGAAAGGAAGGTTAATCCTTATTTACGAAACTAAAAATAATTTTAAATGGAATAAAAATAATCTGTGTTTATTATTTTGACAGAAGGCGGCGTAGCAGTCGTGAAGGGTATTTTGAAGGCCCACGTTTCAAAAGAAATCGAGGAGAATTTGAGAGAAATGGTAAATATAATATATTTAACTAACTGCTTGAATCGAAATAAATCCTATATAATTACTGATATGCAGCTGTTTGTATCGATGGGTGCAGTCAGCATATGTCATTGAAATATCTTTTGCTTTTGAATTATTTTTATCAAAATTCAAATAGTTTTCTGTGGGTTCACAACATCATCAGTTTTACAGTACGAGAAACAAAGTTCAACACAACACTTTTAGTACTTTAATAATAAAACACATAGTAAACAGTAAGGGTTTCATACATTGTCTTATTATCCATGTGGTTCAACATAACCACATTAATAATAATCATACTAAGCATAAGTGTGTAATTTAACAAGTGTGATGACATAATTTTGGGAAGCGATGTTATACCATGACGTTGCTTCCTCGGTCCTTATCCAGACTGTACTTGTGAAATATGACGTCATTTCGCAGTCTTCTAGTTTTGGTTAAAACATTTTGAAACTGCCATTGTTATTCATAAAACAAATTACACTAATAATATGGATAATAACAGTTATTACCCTCACATGTGTGTCGTACTGATTTTACAAAACTCATGTCAGGATTTATGTATTACCCTTTGCTCTCTCTCTTGGGCAATACAAAAATCTGACATTCGTTTAGAAAAATTGGTACGACACAAACTTGTATAATCTTACTTGTGAAAACAAAATCTGTCTTGGTTACTGAAAATTGAGTTTTATTTATATTTTCAGAATTTTTCCGGGGTAGAAGAATGGACAGGTATAACAAAAGGTTTTTTTTCATTCTGTTTACACCATCATCTAGTTTTAACGAAAATCTATAGTAGAAATCAATTTGATAACATTGAATGTTCAAAGAATTAATTTCTTTAACATCTAATCCTAAACATGAAATTTTCAATAATGTACATTCAGATTTCCATATGTACTTTGAGTTGCACTAAAATTTATGTGAAGGATGTTAGTTTGTTGGCTTTTGCTTGTAATTATATTACATTATTTTTATTTGTGAACAACTAATGGAAAATGTTTTGTCTTACAGGCCTCCACGTGGTTTTCCAGGTGTACGGAGGGAGACTATTATTAATGGAGTAAGTGAATGTACATTAATGTGATATCTGTAGAATATTAAAGTTGTGACATCCCTACCTCATTTGCATTCTTTCTTCTAACCCATATATCCACTAGATCTTGTAGTTTATAGTATAAAACATGGGAAATGACCTTTGAGATTTCAGTTGTACTTATGTTTGTCTCGTGAATTAAACAGAATTGCACAAAGATACTCAAATTGCACATGTTAACATAAATTGTATCGGCATGCTATAGCACCTGTAGGGTTGTTTTTTAAATTAAAAATATACATTAGGTACAGATTCTAAACCATTAAATGTCCTATGTCAAAGTTGAAATTAAGTGTTTTGTAATTTTTACATTTGTTTGTAAGAAATAACCACAAATTGATCAATAATTTTAAAAAGTTATACTGGTGACGAGGGATTTCCGAATAATTTGTGGCTGAATATAGATTGGCCACTATCTTTGTTTCTTTTGTCAGTTTACCACAAATAATTCTGGGTAAATGCGTGTGACACGCATGAGATTTCCCCTATAATAATTTTGTTTTTACTAGTAGGTGGAATGATTTGGTTGTAAAAAATTTCATAAGCATAGCTAAAGGTATAAATATTTATGTTTCAAACCAAATTTTTTTGGAAATTTTACAGGAACCACCATTATGGTAACTTTGACATAGCACCTTTAATAAGTACTTCCTGGGAAAATCCATTACAAAAAACCCCCACCAAAACAACCCCACTGAGTATGGAACATTTTTGCTTCCAGGTTTTATACCTTGAGAATTGTTAATCTGTAATAAGTTAAAATTAATGCTATGCTGTTGGGTTACCAGTTACTTGTAATGGGTATATGGACAGAAAAAAACAAAATCAACTCTGCTCCTTCTCTTTGACAGAATTCATTTCAGTCACAGTTGCCCGAGGAACATTTTTATGTAAGTCCCAGTTTACAACTATTTCATGGTGGTGTAGCTCCAAATCCATTCTCTTTTCCAGCACAGCTTTTGAGCAGGTTCTTTGGTCAGATCTACAGCTACTTTCCTACTCTTTTCTTTTTTTTTT
>JAECMU010015833.1:23659-37441 GCA_016106625.1 Dracogyra subfuscus
TTTTTGGTCCTCACTCACAAGACCAATCCTCTGCTTTTTCTCCCCCTCCCCTTTTATAAATTGAGCCTGTTCCTCTTCTCAGTTGAACTCGGCAAAGGTGAAACCAACATTTTCTTGGTGAGTAAATACAATACAAATGTATATATATATATATACAAAATGTTATGCAAGTTTCAGCTGAATGTTTGGTAGAGGGATGATGTTATGATTATTTCTATTTTTAACATACTAATTATTGGATTGCACTTAATAGCATGGACTTGGGGTTTGAATGGAGTGTGAGTATTATGAGTATTTGATAGCTGTTGGATGGAAAGACTACTTGTGGACTAGATTAGCTGTTTGGTTTTATGCTACCACTGTGAAGATTAGATGTTATTGGGTTGCCGTCATAGTACTACACCTGATATTGAAGTCTGTCAACAGCTGTGTTTATGAAACAGACTGGTTTCAATTAAGTTCATTATCAATTAAGATTTGATTAATAAAATAAAGAAAATAAACAGTGTTCACATTTGAATTGTGACATGTATATTATAGGCAACTATCAACATATTTAACAAATTACAAACCTCTAATGTTCCGAGTGAAAAGACATCTAAAGATAAAACACATTCCCCTTGTATAACCTAACCCATAGTCAATAGCTATTGGCCAAGTATTGCAACACACTGCACAGGCAAAGCAACAAACACCCAAGCATTGAAACACATGCGTATACTGACCAATAAAAGTTGGGACTGACCCATCTCTTACATGTACAACAGGCCTCTAAAAATTTGAGAACGATAATTTTATGATGTTCATGCAAATTTAATTGTGTATAATTTATTTTTTGTTCATGTAAAATTAAGTGAATCATTTACATGGATATATTTGGTTACACCAATAAAAAATAGGTTGCCTGAAATTTAATTTTGTATAACCCATAAATGGGTTACGCAAATTTTAAATTTTAGGAGGCCTGTACAATCGGTCAAAGATAAGTGCATGGGATGGAAATAGACCCATCCTACTTCACAGCTACCACTTACTTCGCAGCTACCACTTACAGCATTAAGTAATTGTTAGGCTCTACCAGCCTCGGTGCCGTTGTGGTTAGGCCATCGGTCAACAGGCTGGCATGGGATTTTTAATCCAGATACGGACTCCAAACCCTGAGTGAGTGCTCCGCAAAGCTCAGTGGGTAGGTGTAAACAATTTGCACTGACCAGTGATCCATAACTGGTTCAATAAAGCCATGGTTTGTGCTATCCTGGCTGTGGGAAGCGCAAATAAAAGATCCCTTGCTGCTAATCGGAAAGAGTAGCCTATGAAGTGGCGACAGCGGGTTTCCTCTCAAATCTGTGTGGTCTGACGCCATATAACCATAAATAAAATGTGTTGAGTGCATCGTTAAATAAACATTTCTTTCTTTCTTTCTTTCTTGTTAGGCTCTGTTTTCAGGCTTGGTGTAAGATTCAAACAGTTGTTTAGGTTATGTGTTGGTTATGGTGATCAAATATACAGAGAACGTACCTGTTTATTCACAGAAAAAGAAAGCGGAGAAAACAATGACCCCATTCTAAAAAATAAATTTAAAAGTAATAATAAACAGTCAATGAAAACCTGTTGCTAATCGATGGTTCAAAACTTAAGTATAAAACTTATTCTTTCATACTGTATTTGAATAATTTTTCAAATCCCAATTTTTGGTAAAACAACACTAATATTCCCAATTTCACAGCCATGGGTGTCATGTTAAATTTTAGAAATAGAATCCTGGTATTTGTACAATGTTGATGGTTTGAAGTATTGATAATGAATTAACAGTTTTTACATGTGAATATTAAAATGTATCGTTTCAGTCGTACAGTGACTACATAAGGGAGTTTGCCCATGTACGACCACCACCTCCACCCATGCCGCCGTATGGTCCACCAGTGAGTATGGTAATAACATTTTGATTTCTTCTGGTGGCAGGTATTGTACTAACAAATATGGTATATGATCTACTCACCTTAGTTTTGAAAGCAGGATAAGCACAGCTCTTGAACTAAGTATTACCTGAAAGTGTATACAGTGAAACCCCTGAAAAGTGGAAGTTACATGAAAACTTCATTTTCATGGTCCTAGAATGGAAGCACTTTTGACTAGATACCATTTATAATCAGATGTTTTACCTGGTCTAATGGCTGTCTACTTTAAAAGGGGTTTTGCTGTGCATTCAGTAGGTATCTAAAAGTACTCTTTATTCAACCAGCTACAGTCCATTTGCATCAAAAAGGAACCGATGAATTGGTATATAACTTTTTTGTAGAAAGTTAAAATTCATATAAAAACATACTACAATGAAACCTCTCAAAACAGGACCCTCGATAACTGGAATTCCCTCAAAACTGGTCCAATTTTAAACATGTCCAGAAGAGAACCTCTCTAAACCGGGTACCTCTAAAGCCAGACTTTTTACTTTGTCATTAGGGTGTTCAGTTTAGACCAACATAAGTAAAAACATTTTTTTTTTAAATGTGTATAAAACTAAAAGAAAATTGTAACAAATTATCATCTAATTGCATAGGTTAAATCTTATTTTACCATACAGATATGAAAACAGCTAATGGAACCGCCATTGTAAAACATGCAGTTGTACCTTTAGTCTGTATACTGCATAATTAATTACTGTGGCCATTCTAACATTTCGTCTTCACCCCAGCATTAAAAATGAGATTCATCTATATAATTTGATGATAATTTGTTGAAAAAACCTTTTCTTTGTTTTACATAGAACAGTTTTGTAAATACTTTTTTTTTTATTTGAGTTGGTAAATATAACTTTAACATTCATTATTGCATTGTATCTGTTCCCTTTTACCGGCCTCAGTGGTGGTGTGGTTAGGCCATCAGTTTATAGGCTGGTAGGTACGGATCCCAGTCGAGGCATGGGATGTTTAATCCAGATACCAGCTCCAACCCCTGAGTGAGTATTCCGCAAGGCTCCATGGGTAGGTGTAAACCACTTGCACCGACCAGTGATCCAGAAAATGCCATGGTGTGTGCTATCTTGCCTGTGGGAAACACAAAAAGATCCCATGCAGCCCGTCGTGAAAGTGAAGCCTGTGGTGACAGCGGGTTACCTCTTATAAACCTGTCAATATGACCATATGTTTAACGACCAATAGCCGATAATAAGATAAAATATCAATATTCTCTAGTGGCGTTGTTAAATAAAACAAACTTTACTTTTTACCTAAATGGGCTATTCATAGAAATGATATACCACATCAGGCTTTCTTCATGAACATAATTTGAGGGTTTGTAAGAAAAATGAAATGGACCAAAAGTGCCCTTACAAGATGGGCCTGGGTTTGAAATGTTTCAGTGGAATTTGGTGCATTTCATATACTTTGACACGGTTTGAACAACAGTTTCCTAACTGATCTATCTATAATTACAATGTCCATTAATTGCTCAGATTTTAGGTACGTAATTATACTTTCTGGTAAAAACCCTTTAATGAGATATTGGAATATGTCATTGAATTGCGGATACATTTTGAGTAATCGGAAACAGTAACATTGTTTATTTCGTCTAAATGTTCATACTTTTTGCAGAACAGCTTATAATGGTGAACTCCCATAATCAATAGAACTAATTTTCATGAGTCAACTGCTTTGTTAAATAGTTTAATGAACAAAGTTTAAATATTCTAAAATGAACGTATGTGTTCAGTATACATATATTATTTTTATTATGAAGTTATTTCATTCTGTCACTTGTATTTCAAAATAAATTTTGAACTTGTGTGAATATAATCTACTCAGTGGCTAATAGAAGTGCTTTATGTCTAAACTTTCAAATAGTATGCTCAAAATATAACGTTAGAACATCAGATGAACAATATGTTTTCTGATAACATAAAACATTACTGAATGCATATATATTTTCCTGCATTATCACAGCTTGTTTTTTCAATCATGCTTTTCTTTTATTCAGCCCCCTGGTTACTTCCAAGCACCTCCAGATTATCGTGGCTATGGTGGCCAGCATCAACACCAGCAGCCTAGAAACTTCATGCCCGGTAACGATTACAGACCAGAATCGAGCCATTCAAGGAACAGTGATAAAAGATCTGTACGTAGAATACATTTTCTAGAAAGAAATTGGAATGAATCCTAATTTTTTGTTCTGTAATTTGTGTGTGTGTCAGGTCATGTCAGGGTTTTAAATGCACATTCAGAGCAATGTTGTAGCACACGCCAGACATGGGGTGGGTGGGAGAGGGGACCACCCCCACTGGCAGGTGCAAGAGAGTACCAGAAGCCAGACTATTGATAGCGGGCTGGGCATGGTTTTAGTGCTATAGTATTTTTGAAAACTCCCCTAGGATTAAGCAAAGAAAGAAAGAAAGAAAGGTTCCACTGTTTTCAATGATAGAATTTGGAAACTTTTTTAATAATCTGCCAAAACTGTGTTCTGAAATAATAATTGTATATTGTAATTACTTTAATATAAATAAAAAGTAATTGGTCTATAGGATTTAGAATAACGTATCACTGTCATTCTGACATGCTGTCATGGGTTGTACTATTTGTAGGGCAAGTTAAACATAAAGATGTTTTTGTTTTTGCTTTTTTTGAATAAAATTTTAATATACTGATGGAAAGATATGAGAAAACACATAAATGCTAACAGCAAGTGTTGAGTTCAACCAGAATGCTTATGAACAGCATCAAAAATCTAATCATGTTACTGGCAGTCATTCCCATACAACTAGTATAATGGTAAATTAAATGTGATCTCAAATACCATGTTCCCTTATTTATTTATTTGATTCAGTATATTAAGAATTATAATACAGCAGGGAGATCATGTTAAATTTATGTTTATCCCTCTTGAATACCATTTATTTCCTCCAGTGTAGCAGCTTCTATCGTCTGAATTCTTTTGCTGTGTACCTCCACACCCCTAGTCCTTGCCACTGACACTTAGTTTAAACTAAAATATTTGGTATCATTTAATGTTTATATACTTAAATAAATTTGTTTTTCTTTTTTTCTTTTTTTCCCCATTTTTAGTATGAAAGAGACGTTGATGACTTCTTGAGGCGGACAACGCATGGGACGAGTAGTTCTCGATCGACTGAACGGGATCGAGACCGAGATCGCGAGCACCATCGCAGTCGGGACCGGGATCGCATGGATCGGGACCGGTATCGAGAGAGAAGATAAAAATAAATAAAAACTTGTCTTGAGAGAAAGAAGGATGAATAAGAGAAGATAGAGTATTTGCTAATGATGTGTTGATCAGTGAGAATGTATTTTAATGGTTCTGAGGAGAATTGTTGTTGGGTCTCTGTGAATAATACAAAGCGGTATTCTGAGTGAAAGATAACGTTTTCGTTTTATTATCAACAAAATCACATATTTGTGTTGATACTTTGAACATTTGTAGTACTTGTAATAAAGGAACTGTTTTGTACAATTGTTTTTGTAGTCAAAGTATTAACTGTATGAAATGATGTTAAATACAGAAATTCAGTGCTAGTGGCATTTATGAAGTTAATGTTACAGTATGTATATTGTTTGTTTGTACTTTCAATTCATTTAAAACATAACATCATCGAAATTATGAAGAGAGAACATTTACTTGTTGTAAAATAGCTTTATATACTAAGTTGGTTTTTATGCATGATTTTTTCTATGTGGAATGTATGCTGATTGTATTATAAGGTGATAAAAGTATTAAGAGTGCCTTCAAAGCATGCAATATCACAGCAGTTGCGATGTGTACTGAAGGCATTGTGTGGATAAGTGATACATGTGGCCTGATATTGATAAACCAAACTGCATTTAATTTATGAGCTATTGAAGAATACATGTGAAATAGGATGGCTTGCCAGTGACACAACGGGCTGTTCTGGCTGTTGTTTGTACCTGTTACTAATGTCACTTTTGAATGTGTTTATGTCCATACATACATTTTTCATCATATGTTTATATTCTTTCTACAAGTGATATCACCATGTACCTTTGGAATCCATGTTTTTTCTCTCTCTTATTATTATTATTTTTTTCTTCATCTTGTTTTAAAAAAAACTAATGTTGCCATAGGTTCAGAATTCATAAATTCATGTAACTTTTGTTACAGATGTCGGGTTGTAAAGCCATTCTCATTTACAATAAAACCCTGAACATCATCGGCAATAGAACCGTAACAGTGTACAGTTTGCAATGCAATACTAAGGTTTGATCAGTTGAAAGTGTTGGTTCAGCATATAATTGTGGGTTCACGTATAGAGGTTCTTCATCATTAATGAAAGCGGTCTTGTGATATTCATATTTAAATGTAATCACTGAAACTCATACATACATACCTGCATGTACCTCTTTTTATAAATGTGTTTCCTATAACTCCAGTTTGTTTTCTTATTACCATTGAATCCACTGATTAGAAACATTTTTTATTAATAAGTTAAAAATATCTATGGTGTTGCCTTTAAACAAAATTTGTGCTCTTGTAATGCATAGTGTTTATCATACAGGCAATCCTTGCCAGATGTTTTTAAGGATTTTGCAGTGTTTTCATATTACGGCTTTTGTGAGAATGATAAAACCTTGATAAAACTGCTTGTAAAATCTTCCAGTCACGGTGGCAAATGGGTTATACCATCAGCCTCGGAGTCACAAATTTTACATGCAAAAGACGACAAATTAATCTTACTTAATAGGAATGGGATCTAGTTTAGTTGATAAAGTACTCACCCAACATGCTTTAAGGATCAAATTGCCATGGTGGACCTATTTTCTCAACCAGTGCTCCATGATTTGTATATCAAAAGCCGTAGTATGTCTTTGTCTGTAGGAAAGTGTATAAAAAGATCTCAAGTGGCTAAAATTGTGGCAAGGACAGATCAACTTGCTTTCCAGCAACATTAAACCATTGGTGTGTGTGCAGGACAGCATGCTTGAATCTCAAGTGGATTTATAGACCAGAAAACATGAAAATTGTAACGTGACATATTAACATTTGTAATGGACATTAACCGTCCCACCTAGTGTCCCATGACTGGTAGGTACCTCAAAGATGGTGACATGTGCCGTCTTGTCTTTGGGAATGTGCATATAGAAAATTTCCATTGCTGCTCTTTTGCTAGGAGTAGCTATATGGTGATGTCAGACAAGCCATAAATTAAAATAATCTGAAGGTGTTAAACATATACCTTTCGTTTTACTACACAACATTATTTATGCAGGTTAAAATATGTATGACTGGTCATATATAAGAGCTTTTTTCAAGTACTAGGAATTTCTTCGCAGCAATTTCAAATCTCGATGGTGATCAATCGGTGTTTCATAAAGTTTTAAAATGTGCTGGATTACATTTTGTGAGCTCAATTTCAGAAAACATTGTAAGCCTAGTTTTGCACAACAAATCTACGACTAAACCACAATTGTTATTACAGTACAACTAATATAATTTGAAATACACCTATTTATGAAATTGATGCCAAACGTGTAAAAACATGACTGGTGTGACTGCTAGTGACAAGAAAACTTATATGTTTTGTGAAATTGGTCCCTGATGGCCTTTGGTTTTCCTTTCCTTTTATTAAAAACACAGAAATTATAGATTAGAAAAATGCAATTCGGACAGAGTATAGGAATATGTTTTTTTTTCTTTCTTTATTTGTTCCAAATTAATTGTTGACTTTATATTATTTTGTTCAGATGTATAGTGTATGCTGTTTATTGCTTAGCATGTGCTTTAAAATAACTTGAATTAATGGATACCTCAAAAGATATGAAATACGCTGAAACACGCATCAGCTAGCAACTTTGTACATACTTTTGCATTGTAATTAAGTATTTTAAAAATGTGTCCTTTACTTCGATCCACCTATACATGGCCGTGAAAGACACAGTAATGGCGTACATATTTATTCCTGTGGATTGCACCAAGAACTTCTTCACTTTAACCCCTCCCCCCACCAAAAAAAAAACCCAAACCCAAACAGCCCTTTCTTTTGTTATACAGAAGTGTAAATAGTTATGTTGAAAGTGTAATGTTGAGAAGGGGTATGAAGACAATAGTTGAGTGTTCATTGCTTTGGAATTGAATCTGCTTTAGTATACTGAACTGCAAAAGAATATCAAAATAGGGTTATGGCTAGTTTTTAGTTATTAATAGATTACCTTTATTACAAATGATGGTGGGATGTAGCTCAGTGCTCTTTTGATGTGCAGTTCCAACCAGTGCACCGTGACTGGTATATTAAAGGATGTGATATATGCTATCCTGTCTGGAATGGTGCATATAAAAGACCACTTGTTACTAATGGAAAAGTTTCTTTCTTACGACAGGCGTGCACTACAACAGCTTGCTCTGAATGTACACATTAAACCCTTTGATTGATTGATTGAATGCAAAATGCAACAGGTTTCCACTCTTAAGACTATTATAGTTTTTGTAAAAATTACCAAATGTTTGACACCCAATAGGTGATGATTAATAAATCAATGTGCTCTAGTGGTGTCGTTAAACAAAACAAACTTTAATTTTATTACAAAATCTTGTTTCTGATAACATGATATCAATTAGTAGTGGTTAAAAATTGTTCAGGACATTCTGTCCAGCAAGCTTCAAATTCTGCTGGATTAGTCCAAACATGATAAATCATAAACGCAAAATAATTGGAGGTCTGACTGCAGAAGGCAGTAAGATTTTCTGGCCCGTGGTGATGTTGACTGGCAAAAACCAGTCTGGTCCGGGAGTATTTCATAAATAATGTGTGTTAATCCTTCTTTAATAAAACAACAAAATTTAATGTTTCAGCTGAAAATTATATTCACATATCTTCTGGTGTTCAGTGCATATTAGTGTGCATCTGTTGCTCAATTTAATGCTGCTATCATTTCATGTATATGCCGAGGAGTACACTGTTCCACGTTTTAAGTAGTGTTTCATCATTTTTTTTTGTTTCATTATTCTTCATCTTTCACATGTATACATTGCAGATCTTTATGTCATCATTTGCAGGATAGAGATCTAGAATGTGTAATGTTACCTACTAGCTAGGGTGCAAGTATATGGTTAAAATAATATTTGAAATGTTAATAATACCATAACATGGATTTGTTACTTGTATACTATGGTTATTATTCTGCAATTTGAACGCCTCTCTTCTTAGTACCTCATTTAAAGATGATTAAGTCACCTAGAAGAGTTCTATTTTGATGACATCAATAAGCTTATATTGAAAACTAACATACAAACATTTGGTTGATCATCACTTTCAGTACCAAGCTATAAACATTTTGACGGTCTCGTAAATACAGAAACATATATGAAATGACCACATTCAGCCATAACAGGCTTACAAGATACTGTTTTAAAACATGTTAAAAAATATACAGTGGCTGAAAGTTATATATAATCAGTTATAAATAAGGCTACATTTTGTTTTTCTCTCCATGGGTAAAATATTCTTTCATAGAGCATCCTTAAATCGGACTGAAGTAACTCTAAATGAATTCCTTGGTATCATTTACAGTCCATCGATTAAAATAGGTGTTCATAGCCAAATATTTTGTTTGAAAAAGCTAATTTGTTGATAATTGGAAAGTTATATTAGATGTAATAATTAATTTAACACTAGTGATAAAAATCTAATCATGCATATTAAACTGTTTCACTGATTTCTGTTGAGTTCAGTGCATTTCAGTTTTAAATATTTTGAGTAAAACATTTAATATTTGTATCCTAGAGAGGTATTTTACTTAACAGGTAGTTTCACTATTTTTGACAGCGATGTGATAGGTATTTAAAAATAAAAGCTGAAATCTGTACCATTTATTTTTAGGTCATTGTTTTTTGTTTTTGCTTTCTTTGCCGATCAAATCCAGTCAATAGTAAACTTTGTGAAAATTATTTTACACAAAAAAAAGCTGAAAAATCACATCCCTGATTTGATGAAAGAATATTTTTAAGAAAGGAAACAAAAATAAGTCAAAATAACTAAACATTGTTATTGTGCAAGGTAGAATATCCTGGACAGTCCACTTTCTCTTTCCTATTTTTGCGTTTCCATTTTTTTTTAACACACTATATACATTTACATTTCAGTTAGTTCCTTTGTAACCTAATCCATTTCATTTGCATTTATATCACGATTGTTAAACATGAATGGCAAAATTAATGAAACCCATACAGTTGAGAAATTGACTAAATAAAAACTTGTGAAATCTTTTCTTGTTTTCGTTTGATTCACTTGTATTAGTGTGGGTCGGGACAGACCAAACGCGCAATTGGCAGGTAACCTTACCATTGGCCAAGATTAATCCTCGCCTGGGCTATTTCTCGTTTAGCCAATGCACTACTACTGGTTTCATAAACTATAATGTATACTATCCTGTACTATTGTAGATAGTGCATTTAAAAATGCCTCGTTCTAATAAAAAAAGAAAAGAAGAGTGACAAGAACGAGGTTTCTTTCTCTTGTTTGGTCCTTAAAAAACATGTCTGTAGGTGACGATGCTATTTAACAATTTCTGTTGCCCCTGTAGAGGTGTCAAGATAATATGCATATGGTTCATGTCCCTTGGAGGGGTTGTCGGGTGACTGAAATTATGCTTTCATATATAATGTCCTAATCAAATCACTGATGTTTGTTAACATCAATAATTGGATCGATATGCAATTTTGTGTCCCTGGTCCTACCTTGTTCATTGGCGTTTGTTTATGGTGACCCACCCCCGTTTATTGCGTTTTGGAAAAGAGCTGATCAAATAGTCTGGGCTGCTACAATGAAATAAAAGTAACAAGAACAGCGAATAATGGTTTTGCTATTTTAAATAGAATGCATTCATTAATAACTCAACAGGAATGTCCATAGCGTATTTCTGTGGTATCGGATCTTGTTTCACGTATCACTTAACTGCACACTGCTGAAATGACCAAACGTTTTTGCGTTTATTGCAATGTATCTACGATTCCACTTGCTCGTCCAACATTGTTACTTGGTTCGTACACGCAAACCCATTACTTTGTGGAATAACGTCGTCCTTTGAGTGGTTGGATATGCTTGAGATTTGGCTGACCGTTTGGACTTGGCGATCTGTGGATTCGGTGGATGCATCGTAACTCGAGATCTCTGCCAGTGTAATGGGCTCCTCGGGTTTTCTGTAGTAGCAGCGAGCCAGCAGGGTTAGCACGAACATTTCACCAATCAGCAGCATGTTGTTGAAAGCTGAAACACATCAGTTGCGTAGTGGATAAGCCACTGGTTCTGAGGCCAGTAGGTTATATATTCGCTCCCAAATCACAGACCCAAGAATTGAACAGATAGATGAGGTGTGTACCCAAGGCAGTATGCTTAAGACATAATTTGATATAAACCGCCCCCTTATGAAAATAAAACTTATGGTCTTATTTGCTCGGTTATGAATTCGTAAATATGACAAGTTTTTGAGAATATAGAAACAGAATAATACATTCATGTCTGTTAAAATACCATTTATCTTAAACTCGTTTAAAAACTTATCAACCTCGCTTTCGTAATTAGTATAAATACATTTTAAAATCGCTGATAAGAGAATGGTATCTAACGCTACTCTTGTATTATTCCCTTTGTATCACATCAATGAAAATGGTGTCAGGTCAGTTGAAGGTGTCCGCTACAATTGTTAATATTGTATTACATAATATGAATGAAACTATGATCATTAGAGGATGAATAATTAACGACACCCAGCACAAAAATACATCAGCTATTACAATGTAAAATTGCGACCATACCATAAAATATCTTTGTTTATGAATGATGCATAGTAACGGCAACTTAAACCACCCCGGTATTAGAAGACAACCGAAATGCATGTGTCAATACTAGCGCTAACCTGACGATGAATAGTATTGCATCTAAACTTAAAACTATGAAATGGCTACAGTTATTTTATTTTAGCTTCAGGATTTATACGATATTAAACGAACTTCCATTTCGTATGATGTTTATGTCCCAAGTGAAATAATGTTCAGTTGTCACGAGCTTTAGCGAGTAAAAATTATTTCACGACGGACATAAACATGATACGAAATGGTAGCAACTTTAATATCCTACTTATTACCTACACTCAATCTCAATTTATATCACTCAACTCGTTTGGATGACGTTCCTGTAAGGTTTGGAGTACGTCCCACTACGACTATGACGTTCCACTTGGCGTTCTAGTGGGACGTATCACTTTATAATATGTACCAAGATATTATAAACCATATGGGTAATACAATCCCATATTACATCTCTGGATTTTATCACTAATGATGTCCAATGCTCTGTTACAATTGAAAATTGATCGGTTTGGCTCTAACAATGTGATGATCGATTGTAAAAATCCGTAAGCGATTATGTGGGAAAATTTTAACTAATTATTCCTCCAGTTATTAGCCAGTTGTAGGTGCATGATCCTTATAATTCCAATAAGTTTAATGTCCAAACGATTATTTTTTATTTTATTTTTTTGTTGGTTTGTTTAACGACGCACTCAACACATTTTAATTACGGTTATATCGGCGTCGGACATATGGTTATGTCGAGAAAAAACCCCAGTGGTCAGCTGACGGGGATCGATCCTAGACCGATCGCGCATCAGGCGGGCACTGTACCACTGGGCCACGCTGCCCGCCCAAACGATTATAATCGATGATCGATGATAGAATTCCAACCTGTTCCCAACACTAAACATTACTACCCTAGTAGAGAATTAAAATGGATCTCAAATATTATGTGTTCCCTTATTTCGTGCCATCAATATATATAATCAATATACTGACGTCCAAAAAAACCTTTACATACATAACATTTGAATAATTTTATAAATATTGTTGCTTATCGAAAATAACCAATTTACAAAGAACCTTACAAACACTTTGTATGCATCACGAAGTGCATTGTCATGTTTAGATGTTGAACTTCATGACACTTTCATATCCCACCGTACTGTTTGTTGATTTTCTATAATATAATTTTAAGCCTTGTAAAGTTTCATTTGGACGTCAGTACATTATGAACTAACAATTTCCTCGTGCCATGGCTGTGTTATAGCCAGTACAGGCGGGAATGTTGTAGTGATTGAGGATCGTGAACACGAGTTGCTGGAGACTCGTGACAACCATCACGACCTTCAGGTTGATGTATTTTGCCATGATGTGGAACTTCTTGAGATGCTTCCTTGATGCCCGATACAGGAGTACCAGCCCATACACCGCCACCAGGGACGAGATAACGTTCAGAACTGTGATATAGATGAAGGAATCGAACACATCTATCTGAAATACAGGCACAGTTATCAGTCTCTTAGTACTCTATATAACACTGGTGACAAAATAATATACATGTACTTTAAAAAAATATATATATATATTTAAAAACACACACACAAAACAACCTGTACTAGTATATATGTAGTAGTATCGCTTGTACAAGACGCATGCACTGAGTTCGTTTCAAAGAATTACGATTCCAAAACTAAATGAATTTAAAAATGAAAAGAAAAGAAGGCAAAACCCTTTTCTTTGTCTCTTCATCGAAAACCCCACCACATCCCCACCCTATCCCGAGATAACAGTATAATCCCACCGTGTTCTAATCCAAGTCATAAACAAATCCACTGTAATAACTTCCAAATGTATCTAATCTGAATGTGATATTTTCATCTTTTTAACTCGATCTCGACTCAACCTCGCACTTGGAATGTTTATATTAATAAACTAATTAACTTAAAACATGTACGGCCTTATTCATATATA
>JAECMU010015838.1:2110-15661 GCA_016106625.1 Dracogyra subfuscus
CCCCCCCATATAGTTACCACTGCAGTCCACCAAGAATGGTATATAAAAGGCCGTGGTATGTACTAACAGGTGTGTGGGATGAGGTATGACGTTAAAATGACGCTTCTAAACTGTTACCAGACACATGGCGAGGTATCACGTTAAAATGACGTTATCAGACTTTTACTGAACCAATATTGAAGTACGAGGTTAAAATGGCGTTTTTCGGCTGTTCTCGGACCAACCTTTAGGTACTTCGTTAAAATGACGTTATTAGACTGTTACTGGACTTTTCTCGTATTGATGTTGAGGTATGACCTTACAATTACGTTACTAGCCTGTTATCGGACCCATCTTCAGGTACGACACTATTAGACTGTTACAAGATCCACGCTGAGGTGTGACCCACGTTAAGGTATGAGGTTAAAAAATGTAATGACGTTATTAAACTGTTAATTGACAATTTTTACCAAAATATTTGAACGGCCTCTTACCGAAGCCAGCGGGCAGCATAGCCCAGTGGTACAGTGCTCGCCTGATGCGCGGTCGGTCTAGGATCGATCCCCGTCAGCTAACCACTGGGGGTTTTCTCGACATAACCATATGTCCGACGCCGATATAACCGTCATTATAATGTGTTGAGTGCGTTGTTAAAAAATCCACAACAACTTACCGAAGCAATGTAAAATTATACTTTTGGTGATCTAATCTCGGACCATGTTGAAGTACGACGTAAAAATTACGTTGTTAAGATTGCTACTGGAATTTTCCCGTACCAATGTTGAGGTATGACGTTAAAATATTATCATTACTGTTACCAGTCCCATGTTGAGATAAGACATTAAAATGACGTTGTTCGATTAATCGCGAACCCATTCTTATGTACGACGTTAAAATGATGTTTCTCGTACACGTTAAGGTAGAACATTACTAGCCTGTTACAGGACCCATGGTGAGGCGTGACGTTCAAATGACGCCATCAGACCCAACTGAGGTATGACCGTAGTACTTTTACTAGACTGTTACAGGCTCCATGTTGAAGAATGACGTTAAAATAACATTAGTAGACCGTTTATTGAGTGGTTCCGGACACATGTTGAGGTATGACGTTAAAATATCGTTACAGCTTGTTACCAGACTTATTTTGATGTATGACGTTCAAATGATGGTATTTTACAGTGTTACAGGACTCACGCCGAGATATGTTAGAATGACGTTATTAGACTGTTACCGGCTCCAAGTGTCAAGGTACGATATTAAAATCACGTTATTGGTCTCTTATCAAGACTGTTCCTGGACACATGTTGATATATGTCGTTATTAGACTGTTCTTGAACCAATCTTTATTAAACTGTTATTGTCGTGGTGAGATTAAAATGACGTTACTAGCCTGTTACCTGATCCATGCTGAAAGTTTTTGTTTTGTTTAACGACACCACTAGAAAACACTGATTATTAAACATCGGCTGTTGAATGTCAAACATTCTTAGAGAAACCCGATACATTTGTTTTTCATTAATAGCAAAGCATCTTTTATATACACCATCCCATAGACAGAATAGAACGTACCACAGCCTTTGATAAACACCACCACTAGAGCACATTGATTTATTAATCATTGGCTTTTAGGGTGTATACTACCAAATCAAATCCCATAGACGACAACAGTAACATATGTAGCTAAAACTCTTACCTGCAATGCATCAATTGACATAAATGCCACGGATATAATACTACCAACCCCACACTTAAAGTGAATAAGGAAAAATGGGGGTCAAGATGCTTCTTTCTGAGATAACGGGTAGCGTCTATGACTACCATAGTTCCGCAAAAAATTTGAGTACTTTATTTTTACAGGTACCCCATACATATTTCAAACACAAAGCTACTTGACACATTGGTACTAGATGAAATAAAATTGATTTTTTTTACCCAGATAAAACTATTATTTTTTACAACCAATGCACTCACATTTATAACCAATTACAGGACTTGTGGTGCACCTCGAACTTTGACCCAGCCAGAAGGTATTTGGTTTAGTACTACCTATATATGCACCATTCCATAGACAGGATAGCACATACCGTGGATTTTAATAAACCAGTTGTGGTGTATTAGCTGGAACAAGAAAGGCCGTTATTAAACTGTTAGACTGTTACCGATTCGTGTTGAGGTATGATGTTAAAATGAAGTTACTAGCCTGTCACCAGATCCATGTTGAGATGCGACGTTCAAATGAGACTACGCAGGTTTAAAATTGTCGTTCCTGTCATGAGACTGAATCCTTCTATAGACATATGAGGAAGAATGTATTGTCTTGGGAAGTAACAGTCCAGCGGTAGACAAAACACATGACAGGGATTCATGGCAGCAGTCACGATCTTATCAAAAAATCCCTTCGACTCTTTGTAGTGCAGATATAAATTTTGATCATAACGGTTGTGTCACATAATTATATATATATGCATACACATATGTATATATTGCATACAATAAGAGAATTGCATACAGTAAGAGAAAAAGAGAATTAAACAGTGATAAATTATATCCACTATATCAATTACATATTTTATGGCTTGATATCTGGTGCACGGTTCAGCTATGATCAGCAATTCATATGAGAATTGACCATCTAGATTTTTTTCAGTTGATGCACATTTTATTATGATCACAAACGTATATAGACCACATGTATAAACCAGAATAATGTGCACTTTCTTATGCCAGTTTCCTCTCATTCTGTCCACAACTCACTTTGCCTAGATTCATTTTGCCTACAATCCAGTGTGCTTACACTTAATGTGCCTATAGTATAAAAGAATGCAATCCCCATATAAACGTAAAAAACCTTTTATTATAATTGTTGTTGAGTATGGAACCAGTGCAATATTTTATTATAAGAACAATTAGCATTCAATCACAAACATAATTCAAGTAATCATGGATTAGATGAGGTGAATTTATATTTTTACCAGAAGAGAATTTATTTTGCTCAGGTCGTCACACAGTGGCATATGAGGAACATGTAACAAAATATTTTGTAATTACAAGGTATTTACAGAATTGTATAATTACTGTGATACTAAATTTAAATATGTTAATTTTTAATTCGATTCTGAAGTTATATTTGAACCTCTTTGGAGCAATTAAATAATAAAATAATATATATATATATATATTTGGAACTGAAAAAAGTGGGTTTTTTTCTTTCTGGAATTTGTATATGAATATCTTGTGTGTAAATAGAGCTGAAGGTTTTTTACCACATCTATTTGTAACAAATGTTGGAGAATGGCATGGGAGTGGATATAAGAGAGAGGCTTTGCAGTCATCGTTCCACATGATTTGCCTCTAACACACAAAACTATGGACACATTTCAAAATCCTAGTTACGCCCCTGATTATGGATGTAATTATTCACATATGAAGTTTTTCCTTTGGTTCAGTATATATAATGGGCACACTCAGACAAGTATTCATCAATTTTTAAAACCTTGACAATCCATCCTAAATTACAATCTTCGCTTCATATGGACATCAATATAATATAAAGACGCAATCAAAACAGGTATATGTTAATTTTATCGAGTGCTGAAATGCCACCAAAGCTACTACTGGGTTCAAAGCATTAAAGAACAAACAAATTCAAAGTCTAAGATTTTTACATGCCATTTTCAAAGACTTTTACACAGGGGTCATAGACATTTGAATACGATAAAAATACTAAATCAGTTGGTTTACGTTGCTGTCCATGGCAAAAAATGGTGCTTTTGTTTTATTTACATGCATCATGACCGATTAAAACTTGAAACTGGAATATATCAAGTGCATGCAGCTGTAATAGATTTGTGAGAATTTAAAGACTTTTATAAAATTCAAAGACTTTCAAAATGTTTTTTTGAAATTCAAAGACTTTCAAGAAATTTAAAGACCTCTACAAACCCTGTTTTATCACTGGACAGGACTTTGAGATCATTCTGATTAATACAGAAATCCAGATTACACTCAGTGGATGTTAATTAAATTATTAATGGTCTGCATAATAAAGATTTTGTAGATTTAATTACCGTAATACAAAGTGCCTTTGAATGTGTTTGTTGGTAAGAAAACAAAGATGAAGACCAATCAAGAATACAGAACTTTATAGCTTTTTATATATGTGTGGAAAAATTTAACTTATATTTATTATTTATTATCAAAATAGCATAATCAATATATAATTTAAAAGAATGTATTTTGATTTTAAAATATGCTAAAAGTATGAGTTTTTTTGTTGCTGATAGCTTCATCATTTTGTAGAAAATTCTATACAACCTTTAGAGAATATTATAAGTTAAATTATTGTATTATACAACATGGAAATAAAAAATGTAAAGGCATCTTATAAATACCTAATTATATATATTCTACAAAACCAAAAGCAATTGCTAAACACCAGTCTTCAAGTATACATCATCTCTGCCATAATGGACATTTTTTTGGGTATGTAAACAAAGTCTTCAAAATATCCAGCCAACTCGTTAACACTAAGATCATCAAGTCTGGCTTCCTGTGAACAGCTGAGTTCTGTGGAGTATTCAGGCTTGCAACTAGAAGTGTCTGAACTATCCTCTTTCAAAGAAGAGCTGCCTTGCACATATTCTTCACTCCGACGATTCCTGTGATTACCAAAATTACACAATGCATCGGGTTTCTTTCTACTTGTAACCATGTTAAAACATGAAGAATGAACGGATGACAGCTTATCATGGTACCTACTAAAATAAGCTGCTTTGCTTTTCTTGCTACAGTCCGTGACATTGGAGGTGGTACTGGAAGCATGGATCCTGCTAAAACTGTCAAAGGTCTTGGATGACTTTGACCCAAATATATAAGATGGTGAAGTGGGAAGTGACAATTGCTCCCTTTTTTTCATCGTCTTCTCGTGTTTGTGCATCTCTTGAAAATAGTGATGACGTAGCTGCAGTTTAGCTGCCCTGATGACCTGCCTGTGATCTTTCTGTGCATGGTGCAACTTAAGTCGAGCATCTTGAATTAATTTCCTTTGCTGTCCAGCAATGTGAACAAGATTCTGTCTATGTCTTGGAGAAGAGGACGACATATCCATCTTGCAGGAACAGAATCTTTTATTACACTGTTCTTGACTGAGACACAGCCGCTGAAGTGATGTAACGCAATCAGCTGGATATGGTTCAACTCTCTCCTTCTCACGACTTGGCTGCTTTATTTTCAATTGCTTGGACATTTTGCCATGATGATTCAACTCCTTTTTTGAATCTCTGAAAAAAAAAAAAAAAAAAACCCACCTTTTAGTTAATATTAAGGTGTGTGTGTGTGTGTATATTCATATATATATATATTTGAATGATATAAAGCAAATGTTACGGTATTGGAGTCCCTAATCGGAAAATTATGATACTTTAATAGGTACAGAAGAGCAGTGTGTCAGTGCAGCTGTCAATACATAATACATGTGTGTAATGGTGCATTGGAATGGTGATACGAAAGTGTGTCTTTTTATCTGTTGCCAATAAAGACATTGTCTTTTGTTGGGTGCCTTAGCCATGTTGACACCAGGAGTAATGAAAAGGCAGATACAGCTGCCAAGTCTGCTTTGGATTTGCATAATGCCCTGACATTGTTGGTGTGCTATAAACCGATTTTAAACACAGTATTAACCAATTTATCTTTTCAACTTGGCAAGATGATTAGAAAGGTGCATTTGCAAAAACACTTCATGCTAGGAGAGTGACAGTCCTTTTGTAGGCAGTGCAGGAAGGATGAAATACTCTTGTGCCATGACCACATTGGCCATACATACTCGACTCATTCAGTTATTCTGAAGAATTCTCTACACCAGTGTGAGCACAGTCAGTGTACTCCGACAGTACGTCACATTTTGGTGGAATATAATCATCTACAGGAAACTAAAAAAGATATCTTTGGTAGAAGAAATGTGATTGAGTCATTTTAATTCCATTCTAAACTTTTGTTGCAATTTCTTCACTATACTGACATTTATTCTAAATTTTAATTCTAGCTGTAATATTTGTATTTTTTGCACTGTATTTTAATTTAGAATATTTGTACTGATGTTGTTCATCACTTTCATTTTTGTATTTACTGAATTCTGAAGATTTCCGAATATATTACTTGCAATTTTAAAATTATAAGGGTCTTTTTGTTCCTTTTTCCATGGAAAGTACTTAGTACTATTGAAAAAGAGAAAAGACATCATTAATGCATACCGTATATCTTTGCCTGTAAGTCGACATTGTTAGCAGTATACAGTTATGTCCATTGTCCAGTACCTGGGTGCGCAAAGAGTTTGCTTGTTGGTTTTGCACATTTCTGTTTGAAGGCTAATTATTTAATAAAGAAAGTAAATTCTTCAGCTTAGTGAAAGCCAAAGAGTTATTTAAAAAAACACACAATTGGTTTGTTACCTGCAGTGCAAACGGTTTAGCTGTAATGAGGCTTGGTATTCATACACCAGGTTTTCATTGTAATAAAAGTGGTGCGTGATCATTTTGGGTAATTTTCAAACAAGCTGATTTTGTGAAGAATTGAATAGCTAAATCATTATTCAAATGCAGCTTTTTGAAAGGCTTGATAAGCAAAGTTTCCATAAATATATGTGTGATATCTGCCAACTCCCGCTTAGGTGTGGTTTGTATGGGTGTGAACACTACCAAAAATACACCCAAAAGTCCACTTTATAATTATGACCTTTTTTTTGTTATTTTCTTGTGACTAAAAATACCTGTACCTTTCTTTATTTTTAAACATAGGTGGGCATTTAGGATGCTATGGGATGGTATGCATAAATCTTTGCTGAAGATTCTCAAATAACTGTGGGCATGTACCTGTACATCAAGTTCCTAATTTCAAACACTGAACTTATTTATTTTTATTATAAGTTGACCCATAAAAATTACCAATAAATATGAATGTATTTTTTATAGTATGATATCCAGAGTAAAAGTGATTGTTGGTATTCAAATGAATTGAATTCAAATGAATGCAACAGTGTAAAGAAAGATAACTCTGGTTTTTTTTCTTCCTATTGGAATCGGTCTAACCTGTTATTAGCAAAAACTGATTCATGAACCTGATCATGAACGTTTTGGTATTTGTATGAAAGATTGTTTGAACAATTATTAATTTCATTGAAAAGACTGCAGAATAAACAGAGGCAACAGGTGGTTAGCATTGTTTACAATTTTCCTATTAATGATGGTTGTTATTTTAATTTAATGAACTGTTAGCACGTTACATCAGTTCGTCTTTTTATGTTGCATTTTATAACCAAAAATGCCCCCAAAGAAAAGTTATAAAAATTAAATTGACAAACTGAGTATAAACACTGCGATAATTCAACAATAAAAACTTGAAAAACATTCCCCAAAATTCTAATTTTTGGCATATAATTTTCTGACCCCTTTATAAGTCGACCTCTCCCTCCCTCCCTCCCAAAGTTATAAAATAATATTTTGATGAAACATTTTTGACTAAGATTGACGACAGTCACTTTTCAGACCCTTGTTTTGGCTTTGTACACAATAAATAAAAGATACTGAACAGTAGGAGGTTTTTTTTATTTGACAAAAGGTACTTTTTATTTCTTTCATCTTTTAAAACTTAAAGTAATTTTGTCTAGAATTATGAAATTTAAACAAAAATACCGACCTGTAAACAGCCTTGTCCAATTGTTAAAGTATTTTAACATAGGTCAAGGTTAGTAGACCAGTTTTTATTTTAATATGGAGAAGCATTGTAATAATATAGTTAATTTTGAATTTGAATTACGTCAGTATTCCAATGACGTCACTGAATCTCCTTACAATAACCTTATATTAAATACATGATATTTTCGTTTTAAGAACACTGGAAAACTTCCAATACAAAATTGCTATTGAATTTTGTTTGTTTGAACACTGTTAATGCACCTGACTCTGCGTTTGAATAAAATTGTGATTAATTTTGTTTTGCCTTTACGAAATATAGATTTGAAGTGAAATTACGGTAAGACATGCTATATTATGGTGTATTAAGTCAAAACAAGGGTGCAAAGAGTGACTATCATCTATGTTAATAGGTACAGATATAGAAAGCAGAGGAAAATAATTGAAATAATAATGATTAATAGTCTAGTGTTTTCCCTAGCTTGTTTTAGCATGGTGCAGCACCATGTCTCAATAGTCTAGCACCATCTTGCCTTAACCCGCACCATGCTGCCCTGAGATTAAACAAGCCTTTTTCAGTAATTAATTCTAAAATCGACTTGATGAAAACACTCAAAAAATATATTATTAATTAATAAAAATGATATATTTGCCATTCATTTATTAAAGGAAACATGTCACGAGACCATATTATGGCTCATTTTAAAAGACAAATTATATAAAAATTATATACAAATAAAGTTTATAACAATAAAATATGTGTAGTTCACTTAAAACGAAGACATTACACTGATCAGTATAAAGTACGATTTATGCATAATTATTTGTGAGCGTTAGGAAAAAACCCGGAAGTGACGTCAGAGCTGCTGTACTCTTCCAGTTGTTAACTGTTTATATATGGAGTATGGGACTTTTCAGTCCAACAATGCGGTACTGCGTGGCCTTTGGGTATAAAAATAAACAGTTTAAACGATCAGGATCGTCTTTTTATGGTTTTTCAGAGGATCGCAAAAGAAAAGATTGGACACCAACACTTTGGTGTCAGCCTATTTACAGCTCGAGACAAAAACAGTACTCGGTTGCAAATGCCACGGTGTATATTGTACATATTTTGCACAAAGATATACCTAAGCATGATGTATTTATATATGTAAAAAAAAAAGTAGGAATTGTTTGGGGTTTTTTAGAAGAAAAACACCCAAATGTTTTTAATTTTAGGGCTGTAGCCCTATATAACAAAATAAGTATTCACCGTCCAAAGAAGGAAACGTCAATAAGTAATTAAATATGGCATATACAAACATGGTATTTGGCATGAGTATATATCTCAGTACGATGCATTTAAAAAAAAAAAAATTTAAACATGTAGAAAAAAATAAATAAATTTAAATAATGTTTTTAAATCTTCGGGCGGAGTACGTCACAAAAACGTTCCTCATCGCCCGAAGACCCAAGTAACACAAAATTCAATACAAAATAAACCACTACTGTTGGTGTCGAAATAATTATTATGTTTCATCCACAGGCTGACTTGAGAACCGGAGTGTTGTTTTAGTTAATTGATCCTTTCTTTCCGTGGTTGACAGGTGTATATTGCAAGGTATCTACCAGGTAAGTGATTACCACTGTCTAGACCTACGTACAAAAATACTTGCCAGTTTTTTAAGATCACAGGGTACTGTGGCATAACCTGTCGTGACTATATAGTACAATATTAATGGGCATTATCAACCGCCCTGCTTCATTACTGTAAATAATTCTGTAAAACCCTTGATTAAGTAGACTTTTCCATCTAAAATTTCAAAACTGACCAATTATCACTTGGGTATCGTGAGTGGTAGTTTTTACTCTAATACATCCTACCCATAGCCTGAATAGGTGTAATGATATGCCTTTTTTAAAGAAGAGATAAATACTATAACCCCATTTCGTTCTGTTGAAATATGTATAGTTAAATAGTTTATTATACTATCAAGTCATTTATGTTGTTTTACAAGTCAGGTTAATGAAAGCGAAGTGCCTTGTAAATTAAGACTAAGAGCGTTTGTTTACATTGTGTGAACATGAGAATTATATGTTTTACATATTTAAATACATCATACCGAGGTGTATCTTTATGCTAAATATGAACAGCATACACCTTGTCATAGCTACTGGGTTTTGGTTTTGTCTCCAGGTTATTTTCGGGCTCCGGGCTGTAAATTGGTCAACCGGTCTGATCTGGCACCATCGGTTTCCTCACCCTCCGACTCGATATCCGGTTTTTTCTTAGTATCACTGTCATAAGTAAATGTGTATCTTTTTTCATTTACTAGCGGCGCAAATTGATACGGCAAAATGTTTTGTGAATGAACACTCATTGTTTTGGTAAGCTGTGCATGTCTTAGATTCTTTATGAGTGGTACAGACTAATGCTTTGAAGTGTAAGGCGTCAGTCAGATCAAGCTACGCATCTCTGACGTCACGGACCTCGTGACGGCCCTGCTCATTAAAGATCAGCAATTTCCACTAAGAGCTTGTATCTGTTTCTTTACAGAGATATTTTAATTAATTTAAAACTTATAATTAATTGTACATGGTTGGTGCCAAATATGTCACGTGACATGTTTTCTTTAAAGCAAAAACATTAATTACATTTATGTTTATTTCAATTGTTATTTTTTGTCTTTAATGGCATAAAAATGTGCCATACAAATGGCGAAAATGCCCCAAAAATGTTTTGACTACCATGCCCTGCCAAGGAAAACTTTGAATATACATCAAATTAATTACATGATACCTGATAAAATTAGAAGAAAAAAAAGAGGTTTCAAATTTAGTATAAAATCGCTTCGCTACATTACACAATTTTATATTGATAAATTCACAAAAAAATACAAAATTTCTTATATATACTCATACATTATACCAGACTATAAACATGGCTCCTAAATTGGCACCTAACAACATAGAAATCGGCACCATCTGGCTCCTAGACCGAAAAGTTAAACAGAGGGCTGTATATAGAGTTGAAAACAAATCACTGTGCATTTTTAAATAGATTACAACTAATATTAAAGGTAGAATAATGGAAATACACAGATTTTTCCTGAATATCATTTTAGTTTTTGCCCAAACAAATTTTATATTCACCAGCAATGGGAGGAGGCAGTCACCCCCTCTCCCATCTTGTACACTTATAGCACAAATATATATAAAAAATTATAAATAAATGTGTAGATGCTGATAGAAAGTTCATACCCCGACCACAAGTTAAACAAGTTGTAAGATGCAACTCCACTTTGGACCTTTGTTTCATCCCTGAAACAGAAGAGCAGTGTGTCAGTGCAGCTGCCAGTACATAATACATGTTTAAAGGTGCATTCTCGAAATTACAAGGGTCACCTTTCAAAAATACAAGACTCGTATTTATTTGAGATAAATAGCGCCAAATTTATTGACACATGTACTAGGCATAATAATGGCAAAACTAGACTTGCACATACAGCAGAATTTTCAGAAGCCTGTTGAAGCGAAAAATGCTCATGTACCCGATTAATTAGTATATTACTAAAGAAAAATTAACTAATATATATATATTTAAAAACATGTCAAAGAATATTTGCTTTTGCCTATGAAGGTAAAATAGATGGATAACTTGTTTAACGTGCTCAAATACCACTAGGATTTGAACACGCCTGAAGGTAAAAAAACACACAAAGGATTTGTGAAGCAGGCTTGACTCATTCTAAAATTTTGAGTCAAAAGTCAGGCTTAGGTCACATAAGTGATAATCTGGCAGCTAATAGCAGATTGTTTACTGCTTTAACTGGTAATCATAGTCTGTCACTACAAACTGTGCCTACAGAATAAGTAGTAGTAGTTTTTTTTTACCAGACATTTATTTATTATGGGTTTTTTTTTTTACACTAACTGCTCACCATTCTGAATCAACTTTGAGTTTCTTCAAACCTAGATGCAGGAATTCTTCTTTGTCAGGATCTTTCACTTTGGATGACATACTGAATGGCACGTACAAAGCTGCGACAAGAAAATAAAAATAGGATGTGATACTGACAATCTGTATTACATTACTTTTATGGAAGTACACTAGACTAGAACATCATTGTAAACGTTTATTTTCCCATGTATCAAGGATTGGCATTTATGGAAGAATTTGTTTTTAAACATAGTCTTTGCGATACAGGTATATTTATGTATGTTAAAAAAGTGCCCTACGAAAAATAGCACTTTTAGTTACATGGTATTTTTAATTGTTTATACATACTGCAAACTGGTAAATTATAAACTTCTGCATTTGACACCATAGATTTTCTTTGATAACGCATAACTGCCAGAATAATATAATAAACTGAATTGCACTGATTGAAAGGGATGCAGATGATTCATCATCTGGACGTTTCGTCCACTAAACGTTTGTCCACTGTTAAACTTGAAACAATACGTCCACAATAATTTTTGGTATTAGTTATTTACTGTATATTTTATCCACGGACTTTTTATTTTAGTGGAATATCGACAGAGAATTGCCAGAGAAGTGCAGATTGTAACCTAACAGCTTTGCCATGCTTATGTCTCTGACATCGCCAGTGGTTTTGCCAGCGGAAGTGGGGTTACCAGGTATGATGAGAACAATTGACAGACATAGTCTATTATAGTTATAATATTGTAATTATAATAGGGAATGGGACAATTAAAGTAAATTTATGATTATGTATTTACAAATTTATTTATTACGTTATTTTTTAACGTGCTCTCAAAATTAGCCTAATTATATATATAGTTTGTGGAGAGTATAGCTGAAGAGTGGCTGTACAAACGGGTAAAGGGTTCAAGTGCAGTCGAGCAGAGGTTAGGTGCAGATTTTAGTTATGTATCTATTGAAAGATGTTTTTATTATGAGTGAAGACAATGTCGACGTTTCAACGTGTCTTGTATGGCCTATTGTTTCTCTTTACCTATTCCATTTATACCTGGCCTCTATTGTGAAGTAATTAACAATACATGCTCAATGCTATTAATGCGGTTTCATTCAGTTTTTACCTAAAACAAATCAACTTGTTGATAGTGCCACTAACAAAAGTTTTACACTTTAATTGACAGTCATTCCAGTTCACAATTTTCACATTGTTACCAAAGGGTTATTTTGTGCCAACTCAACCAGAGCTCCCCGGGTGACCATCTCTGATTTTGATAAAATTTCACTAATTTGTGCATCCACGTAAATGATGGACACATCCAAAATTTTGGGACTAAATTCTTATTAGTTTTGAAATTATGGCACTTGCGACTATGCCAAGTACTTTCGGGTTATTTTGGAATGCTAATAACTTTATTTATTATAAAGATATTGAGCTGAAAGTAGCTATGTTACATAATTCATACCTGGAGAATCTAAAATGGTCAAATTACCCTGGTATGCATGCATATTTTTCGCAGTTTGTAATTTTTTCTCAACTTTGGACCCTAACTACATATTAATATTTTACTGGATTCAGATAATCTTTCCCATAATCAATCAACAATTTGTATCTGTGACAAATAATCAGAAATTAATAGACCCCCAAAGTATAAGAAATATAAAGTTCTGAATGATAAAAAACTAAACTTTAGATGTCTTCCATCAAAAACTATCACAGATATGTACAAAATAGCCCGAAATTATTTGACATAGTCGCGAGTGCCAAAAATGGGACAACGGGCCCTATATTTGATCAACCATAATTTTAAAACTAATAAGAATTTTATTCTAAAATTTTGCATGTATATCCATCATTTATGTGGATGCACAAATCGGAGATGGTCACCCGGGAAGATTTCTGGAGGCACCACACCACCATTTGTCATGTCGTTACTAGTTGTAGCAGCTTCATATAGTCCGGTTTAG
>JAECMU010015846.1:1605-15514 GCA_016106625.1 Dracogyra subfuscus
CCCCCCCCCCCCGTGTCTTGTGATATCGTAATTTACCAGCACTCGTTGATAAAAGTATAAAAAGTTCATACTTTTATCAACTCGTGCTGATATCCTATATATATTAAATCAAACGATTGCTGCTAGGAAACGCATTCATGGTAGCAATAAGGTATTATTAATTATGTTATTACCTTGAACCATCTTTAGACCTTTGCTATAGCTTTAGGCATTGTCACAATCTCTGTTGCATATGCAGTAAACAGTGCATTCTAAGTGCGCTTGTACACATTTGCACCCTCTACAAATGCTTCTACATGCCTACTCCCGCAGCTCTGAGCACGATGCTCTGGCTTCGAGGGTAACTGGCGATATGGCATGGTAGTATGCCACCAGTAGTGCCCACCTTGCATTACTGCCCTCCTGATATATTGCTGTAGGGCAGCCTTGGTGGAAGGAAGGGCTGACATCTGACGCACTGTGTGTGAATATAAGCTTTCTAACTTCGTTGACTGAGGCACATGTTGATGTCTTATCATAGAGGACAGTAAACTAATCTAGGGAAGCTTTTGTCTCTTCAAATATTTGCTCACGTGAATTGTGTAGCTCATAGAAGGTTTTAGTGAATTCATCATGTATTCCCCACACTTTCCATATAATCGTCTTTCCCCACTTAGGCAAACTGGGATACAGTGTCTCAGCCTGTAAAAGCGTGAAACCGGAAGTGCCAAGGAGTTTTGTGGGCCAAGTGATGCACATATCTCATGAGCCGGGATGTAGTGAAAGTCCTTACCAGTACTGAATGCAATCCAGAGTTCTATCCTTCCTAGCTGTTGCACTGCACTTCTTTTTAACAGCTTTAAGATGGGGCACAAAAAATAGCTTCCTGACAAATATATCCCGCAGACACTTGGTCTCCTCCACAACTGGTATAATATTTTTGTCTAAAAACAACTGTAGATCTAAGTTTATTTAAACAAAGCTGCAACTGACGTCCAATGATACTCATATTTAACGATATGTAGCAAATATCAAAATCACTGACACATACCAAGCAATTAACACTGGGTGTTAAACACTGGGTGATGTTGTTAATTTTCCCAAAAAATAACCAGGGTACTACCTCGAGGTACACCCTTCTCCTGACAAAACTGACGCCACTCGGACTTTAAAATATCGATATTTTATAAACTGTGAAATAAAAACAGGCAAGTCGACATCTAAGGCCCATTCCATACTTCCACGTGGTATCGTAAGCTTTCTTGAAAAAAAAAAAAACACTGATACTAAGTGCTGATTATGGACATCTTAAAAGTGAAGGTTGAATTAAACATTTACAAAAGAAGAACTTGACTTGTCAATGGATATACCAAAGTTTGGCAGTTGCTGGCCTATTGTTCCTAGGCTTCATAAAGCGTTAAAACTGACACTTATTTAAAACGATTGTGTCATCCCAGTGTAATAACAAAGACAGTAAGATACTCACTTTAGAATTATAATATTGGAAAGATGGCTGGAAGAGAATGTCAGGTGGGTCACAACATACTCCATCCCCCATTGGTAGTCATCAAAAGATTACACTAAAGTTCAGTCAGTCATCCCGCCCCCTCCCCAATTTACACACATCCATAGCTTTATTGAGATTGGGCTAGTGAGTGTTAAAGTAAATGTTCTCAATATTGAACAAACTGGCACACCACATAATTCCTGGTCACAGAGGCTGAGTGCCGGAAAATACCACTGACCTACTCATTAATCCTCTTCACTACTATTCTCAAGATCCTGCCTAATGTCCTGACCCTCGGTATGAGAGAAGGCATCCTCATAGTAATCCTGAATCTCCTCATTTACATCCTGTTTCTTAGCCTCTTCAGTTAATGTCAGGCATTAGTGGAGGATTGAACTGTGCCCACTCCCCTCCCCCCCCCCCCCCCTTTTTAGAAGGGAGTGTTGGCAACATTCTCCAGCATACACACTTTTGAACCCCAACCTATCCTTAGAAACCTGTTGCACTCTTGCCTCACATGTTTTGAAAGATCTCTGATTTTTTGTAAAACTGGTTGACTCTGTTTTCTAATCATAGCACTTCCAATACTTTCCATATATATATATATGAACAGTACCATGTTTGCTGAAAATTCATGGTATTCCTTTGGCATTAATATTGTATTCTTCTTTCTGATTTCTTGCTCGATCCTTCCAAACACTTGGTCTGCAGGAAGAAAGCTGTGCCCCATTATTGGGAATTGGTAATCAATAGTAAGATTTGGGTACTTGTTTTTGCACACTGCAAACAACATGCATAGAATGTTAATGTTTTTATTTTGGACGTAGCAAGAATCTGAGAACAAACGTAGGAGTTCAGTTTGTCTGATATCCGTGCTAACCACTGAACCTAACTAACCATGTAATGCAGAAGCAATCGTATTGCTGTCTTTGGCATTCTGATGTTCAATCCATGTATATAGAGGAATGTCCTCCTTCCTGTGAGATTCGCCTTTGCCACGATGATGAATTATATCAAACAAGTACAACTGGCGAGAATAGTAAGCTTGCCGTACTGGGGACTTCGGAAGGACTATATTTCCCATGACGTCAGAACAGACAATAAAACTATCTCCCACTTCATACATCTTATTGTAAAATTGACGGGCACAGCGACGATGCAACGTATATAGCAGAATTTGTCTTGCTTTTCATCTGGAGTTTGGTCTGGATCCCTGATTGCAATGAGGAATATGTGGAATATACATCCGTGGCAGGATGACCGAAATCAAGATTGAAGTCGTACACAAAAATACTCCAATACATTGAGTATGTTACCTGATCATGATTCTGTTTTTGGAACATTTTGTATCAACACTCAAATCACTGGGAAGGTACTTCCTTCCAGGTGCCCCTCGACGAGCATAGTGGCTAGCTCGGCAAGTGAAGGACTTTATATGATTTCAAATCCTCTCCTTTTCTTCGTCATATTCGCCAAGATTCACACATGAATCCACAATCTGTTCCAAGGGGTTTAATGTTTACCCAGGGTTCAGCAGTAAGTACTGATGCTGAATCGAGCAATCTCATGAAAATTATTGCATCTGATGGAAAACCTTTAGCAGAAACCACAGAATTCCCATCCCGTGATCCGTCTGTGTAAACAGGAATGTAATCACAGTACCTCTCTTGGATTGCCATGAAATGTTGTTTATAAATAACTGCATCGGAGTGATCTTTCTTTAGATGCACAAGATCAAATACAATTTTGGTGGTTTTATATACCGCGCCGTCCCAATCATGTTGCCAAGTCGAAAAGATAAATTGGGTAATACTTTGTTTGAAATCGGTATAAGGCAAACCAATCCGACAAAATATAGTAACTTTATTGGTAATAGATAAAAAGACACACATTTGTATTACCATCCCAAGTAAGGGATGGTACAGCTTTATATTGCGGAAAGCGCGGAAACACGAAAGTGAGTCAGTAAAAATTATAAATTTGGATGCTATTGCATCTTGATTTCGTCTAAGGCTTTAATGACTGCCGAAACGTCAGCACTAAATATTGATGCTGAGCCAGGCAATCGCATGGAAAGTATTGTGTCAGATGGGAAAACTGTAGTACAAAAAACACAATTCCTATCCCGTGATCCGTCTGTATACACACGAATGTAATCACGGTATCTGTCTTTAATTTTCATGAAAAACTGTTTATAAACAACAGCATCTGTACGATCTTTCTTCAGATGCGCCAAATCAAACACAATTTTAGGTGGTGTAATACACCAAGATGGACAAATAAAATAAGATGGCGTTTCCAAAATGTCTGTTAAATCAATGTTGGAAACTGATAAAATCTGCTTAATGCTTTGCATCAAATAATTTCATATGTGTTATCAAACACCACATTATGTGCAGGATGTGTTGGCATTGATTTAATCTTTATAGCATACTGCAGAGAAAGCTTTGCATGATTAGCACCCAAACTAGGTTCGTGTGCATCGACATACAAGCTGTCCACAGGAGATGTTTTGAAAGCACCAAGACAAAGCCTAAGTCCCTGGTTGTGTATAGGATCTAGGATTTGAAAGTAAGACTTACGTGCTGACGCATGCACAATGCCCCCATAAGGGCAGGGGCTCAGATTACAGTTATCTTGGCATTTGGAAATTTGTCGGCGCAACTACTTTGCTATTTGACTGTGATTATTTCATGGCTGAACACTATGGAATGGCAACTATTTGACTGAAGTTAACAGGGTAGAGCATGTAGTTTGTAAACGTGTTACTTGTTGACATTGAAGATGTGTTTGTCGTAATTACGGCCCATGCAAAAGTAGTGCTTTTTGTGTAAAATGAGTGTACTCCGGCCAGGTTTAGAGGGTGTGTTTGTTTAAACCAATATGCTGGGAGAAAGAGCTGGACAACAGGGGTTGTCCTTTTCAGGGTATTTGTTCCCCAGGCAGGCAAAGGTACACACAAAAATCCACAGGCCTGCTTTATTAATACAAATGTTATAGCCACTAAGGCTATATAGAAACATATAGCGACATTAAGTGTGGTCTGTGGCCATAATCAAGTTCAGACTTAATCACTGGTAAAAAAAAAAAAAAAAAAAAAAAAAAAAAAAATCGTTGCTCAAACACACATTTTTTTTTCACTAGCCCAAGGTTAAGTACAGTTGCCAATCAGTGTAAAGTTAATAACGTCCTATAATTATTTGGTTTGTGTACTTTACTTCTCGTTGTTAAAATGTTTGTTTGTCTCTTGTGCTACCTTAATTTTCAAAACGAATAGAAATAACTAAGAAAAGGTGAATAATTTTATATTTGTGACGTTTTGATAATTATAGGTTATGTTGCGTACATTATTGACTGAATTAGAGCAAAAACTAGCGAGGGAGAGCATCATCGTTTTGACTTCGCACACGCACACAATAAATATTATGTTATTGTACTATTTTACAGCATATTTAACAGCATTCATCTTTCAGAACGTTTCTCAAAATGTATTAAACAACTTTATGTACAGAAGTGTGACCAATATGCTGTTGAATGTTCTTAGATATATGGACCTTTTGCATACGTGTGTGGGTGTTATCGCGTGCGATGGTTTGTACAAAAACCTACATTCTTTCATTGTCCTTTTGCTCTTTTATATTTCAGAGTGTAAGAAGAATAACGTTATGACGTTGACAGCTAATAAGACGATATATGTTGTCGGTCAGGAATGCACACTTGCAGCTCCCAAAACTAATCCCGCCAGAACCGTTACCTTCAGCAATTGCCTTGTACGTATTATATTAATTATCGTATCTGCATGTTTGTTTATTCTGGTGTTCTGATTAATGACTGAAAGACAGTAATATGACAGATTTAAACCAACAATTTAATTAGAAGTTATATATCTTTGAAAATAATATTAAATTACCTTGCATAATTAATTCGATAATATGAAGAATATAATGTGTCTTGGTCACGAATTCTTATTAAAATTTTAAATACAAATTACATCTACTATTCGATCGTCTTCAGTTAATTGTTATATGGGTGGAAATTATTGACATCACAAATATAACCTGTCTCTCATCTTCTATAATTTCATATACAAATATCCGCTAGTAAATGAAATTATTTGGTTGTACTTTCTTGAGACAAGTTATTCAAGTTGTAATGTTTATATTTTAAACTAAAAATGTTATAAATAATGTTCGATATTATGTAAAACTGATACAGCCCCTTTAACGCAGTAACCATACAGGTATTCTCAAAACAGCAGCAATGTACCATATTACTAATGCTGTAATGAATTGCACAAAGGTATTTTTATTTTGTGTAGTCCCATCGAAAAGCGAACCTCCATATGTATTAGGTAACCAGGCTGTTTCACTTTGTTCTAGACACTACTAAACAAAATAACTAACACTATTTTTTACCCCTCATGGGCGTACATAGGATTTTTAAAAGGGGGGTTCGATTTTGAAAAGGGGGGTTCTAAAATAGATTGCAGAGATATATTTCTATGTTGAGTAAATATAATAATGTCAGATATCAATGTCAGATTATATTAAATTATAAAAAAAGCGATTTCAAGGGGGGTTCGGTCGAACCCATCGAACCCCCCCCCCCCCCCCCATGTACGCCCATGCCCCTTCCCCAATGTTGGCTTAGTTCTGGTCATGGCTAGATCTTTAATTTTCTGCCGACCACAAAAGGCATAAAATGGCAGCAATCAATCAACAAAATCAATCAATCAGTCAAAGCGTTGAGGGCCCTATGAACAGCAGCCCCTCAACTATTACATACAAGGACAAGCAAAAACCAAGCAATTAATCAAAGTCGAGGGACCCTGTGCATATTAAGGATATCAAGGCAATATAAAACAAAAGTCGAGAGGCCCTGCGAACAGCAGCCAACTGCATATTTAGATCAATAATTTATCGCTTCTCCATAGAGCACCCAACAATATAATGCTAATTTGGGGAGAGTTACCCAGCCTTGAGTACAGCGGCCCAGTATACATTCCCCCAATAATTGTTCAAGGTTCATGCTGTGTATCATCATATATATATATATCCACATGAACAAAGGACAACCCATATTGGTGTGCATGTTCTGAAGCCCACCACTACCACAATAGGTGCGGGAGCAACACAAGAGCAATCGCGACCTGCCGTGGCCAAATTATCAAGATCTACCAGATCCATTCTTAGCCTACCATTGACTAGTGTACACCGACCCGTTGGACGACACAAACATCTCAAAAGCTCCTTTTATTGTGTTCAGGAATATATCCATCCCCATCCGGGAGAAATAATGCTGGTTCGTCGAGTTCATTTACAAATAATTTTCATATACTTACCATTTGTGACACCCAATAGCCGATGTGTATTTTTGTTAAATATTCATTCATTCATTTCATCTTATTTTCGTGCTTATATTCAATTAAGGTTCAATCACACTGTCCTGGGCACACACCTCAGCTATCTGGGTTGTCTGTCCAGGACAGTTGGTTAGTTGTTAGTTGGTTAATGGTTAGTGAGAAGAGGCTGTAGTGGCCTTATAACTACCCACTGAGTTCTTCAGAACTTGTTTTGGGTTGAAGCCAGTACCTATCCATGCGTGAGGACCGATTTCGCAGCCACGCTGTTGATCTATTTTGTGGTAGCTTCTCTGTATCGACATGCCTCCTAGTTTATCGGGAGAGCATCTGCAGCACTACGAACCAAGTTCATAGCAGCTTCTGGGTTAGAAATTCTATGGTATCCAAGATTAAAAAACGCAGGTCCACCGCTAGTATGTTCTCCATGTCATTCCTCCACAAGGCAAAAACAAAAATCGAGGTGGCTGCTCTATATCTGTTAAAACATTCACCCTTCTCTACATCTCTCTCCACTGTATGCAACCTCTTTTTTTTTGCGACCAAAAAGGCACAACTCAACCTGGCTAGGCCTAGGTTTCTGCCATCTGGTCTTTGTCTTGCAGTGGGGAATCTCCTTTCATCAGTCATGAGCCAACGCACCAAATGTACTATTTATCTAAAAAGTTGATATTCACAAATGTTAATTTTAGACCTTTTAATATCAGAATTTACACTGAAAGGCAAGGGATTTTTATATACTCTGTCAAAAAAAAGAAACCCATAGGTGATAGGGAAAGAAGAAAAGTGTTTGATGTTGCAAAATAGTTTCTTATACAATGTTGCTAAATGACCATGTTTGTTAATATTCCTGGAATGGGACAGCATTCCCAAATGCACCTAAAACAAACATAACGCACGTTGTGCGACAATTGCAGGGAATGCACGTGAAACTCGGGGAAAATGATTGGGGTAGTGATAGGTATTTAAAGCTACAATGCTCGCAATGATGCCTCATTTCCATTTTGACGTAGACGAGTTACGAGATGCCAATACTAAGCCTGCCGAATCGAAACATTGCAATAGACCGCCTTTTATTTCCAACCTTCCCCCTTGTTGTTAATTCGCCATTCACTATGACTATTTTCTTTTCCCTTTACCCCCCCCCCCCCCACCGAATCTAATAACAAATGTATTTCAATGTACTGCCCTGTTATTATTTTACCCGGTTTTCCTGGGACAAATACATGCCAAGTGTCGTGCACACTTGTGTATCTCTTGTCAAGGTTATCGATGTTACTAGGCAATGCATTAGAAGGGCCTGGCAGCTGTACATCTGGGACCATCGTAGCCTCTGGTGGGTGGTTCGTCTCCTGCGCTGCCTGCGCTGTCCTTGATCGTCTACTTGTCTGGCTGTCTAGCCGGATTTTTCCTTTTGCTTTCGGCAATTTTATTATCTGAAAATAGTGTAATTAGTTCAAGTTGTTCACCAAAAGTTCTGAGGTAATATTATTTAACTCAGTAATTAACTACCATATTTATCCTTCCTTTCATTTAAGTTACTACCCCCAGTTTCGAAAATTACATCAATATTAAATCAATAACTAAAACCTCATAATTACTGAGTGTTTCAAGCCATCTGTTTTCACCTAAGTTACCAAGTACAAATACGCTGGCTACAAATTATAAAAATATCGATCTTAAATTTAAACTAAAACATCATTGATAAAATTCAGTGAGCAATTATTTCTGTGCAAGAAATATTTCATAAAACTGAAAGAATGAAAAATGTTAAATTTAAAAAAACGCTATTTTTTTCGAATTGTTTTTTTAAGAAATCCAATGATATCAATAAATTAAACAACCATCTAGCCTAAATATGTACTAAAATATAACTAAGATCATTGTTAACACTTCCTGCAATATACTGTAAACCCGCTCCCAACAGGATACTTAGGGCGCTGATTTCTGACAAAACCTGCAAGAAAGACTGGTTTTCCTTTTCAAAACAATTACCGTAGTAGTTGCAATAATGACCTGAAATGAATAGATCCTATCAAAATCAAACCTGTCTCAGAATGAAGGAATGCATTTTTAACACATCAGCATGAAAAATACAGCAGCTACTGGGTGTCAAACTGAGATAAATGTATCGATAATGTCAGTACCAATATAAAAATTCAAACGTTTGAATACAATGGTGTAAAGAGCCGGCCTCTGAAGTCAACACTACAGACACCTGTTTCGATGACGAACGCTATGAAATCTAGGTTTTGTAGATTTGTAAGACATAGAAAATTATTCTCCTGTTTGTCAGATACCAGCTACATGTGTCTTACAGTTCTCTGTTTAAGAATGCATCTAATTCCATTTTGCTCGTTAAATATGTTTTAAAACAACCTAGATATAAATTGTACTTCAAAGTGTACTCAGATTCGAAAACGTTTTTACATGCCTATATCTAGGTTCAGGTCGTCACGTAGATCTTACTTGCAGATGCTAGATCCTGTTCATAACCCGGGATTTAAACCCCAGTCACATGCACACGATTTTTGCCCCGAATGGAACCAACTTGAAAAACATTTGGGTTATTTTTTAATATGCAATTTGTGTCACATTCTTAAAGCAATCGTGAGTGCATCGTGCATATCCGTAGGTGCACTGTAGACACAGTCATAATAGTTGGACATAATCGTGGGATGTAGAATGGAATGGCCCATATCCAATCAAGGTTTTAGGCAATTGAGAGGGACTGTCAAAAATAAACGGCGTCATACTATTTACCCAAAAAACACCAACAAACCCCCAACAAAGTTATTGAATTGGCGGCCATATATTTTTTAAAGTCTGACAAAATAGTCACTGCTCACAGGAGCGAAAGAGGTTGGTAGGGAGGTTGTTATCTAAGATGATCCAATGAAGTTAGTGACGTCCAGCTGAGTCACATTCTGGCTGTAGATGGAGGACGCTACTTGCTGGACGATGGCTGCATAATCGTTTCCACAAATGATTTTGAATATCCTATGGGTTGTCGCGTTGTCTATATAGGTTCTTAGTAGCCCCTGTTGGTAAAGGCCTCCACATCTAACAGTAACGCACATAGCCGGACGTCTCTCCTCGAACGTGACTTTGTGCAGGGTGAAGTCCTTCTCTGCACTGCTAGTTGGTAACTGCTTGTAAAGTACATGATTCGTCTTGCGGAATCTCCAGTCACGAATTGGTGCGGGAGTCTGTGGAGGTCCATCGAACATCAAGGTGTCGATGACCAATCAGATGGGGGTGCCTGTTTCTTCTTCGTGGTCTTCTGGGATCTGGCGTTGGGCGACGAAGCAGAAGGAGCTGCCGCCGGTGGTTTTGACCTCACCCCCACCCCACCCCTCATGCCGCACATTTCCTCTTCAGGCACCTTCCTTTCTGTGGAACTCTGTCACCGTACACAAGAGTCACGGGCTATCAGTGTGCCGTATCAAGCAATTGAAGAGAACATAGAGCGAGTAGAATGGAAAGATGATTGCAATCTTGGCTGATCGGCAGGCCTGTTTATGTGGACGTCGGAGTAAACTGGGAGACAGTAGTGAGGAGTCTTAGCACAGTCGCAGTAATAGGGTTGTACCAGAGATTTTCTGACAGGTGGTGCTCGTGCACTATACACCATTCCGGTTTCTAAATGTGTATTGCCGTAACGCACCGATCGGTATATCCACTCTATTATTCCCGACCTAATTGTGAGCATGTATGTGACTGAAGCGTAGAACGGCTAAAAATGCAAGTAAATAATAAAAATCTACGAAATTCCGCAGTTGATGGTTAAAACAAAAACAAAATTGAAAGAAAAAAAGAGAAAAAATAATGTTCAGTCAAATCGTGGGTTTTCCCACAATCATGTAGGCTACTCACTACCGTTCTTACAACTTTCTATGATATATCCACTATGCCAAAACCATTAAATGTGTACATATTTTACTGATAATACTTGAGTGTTTGCAATTAAAAAACAAACCGTCGGTAACAGCATTTAATAAGGTTTTAATTTGTAAAACGCCACGTTCCATTCTTCGCTGGTTACTTCCAGGTTCTATTCGATGTTTCAATGTTATCGCGATTTAATATGAAGATATACGTGTTTAAAACCACAAATTATTCGTTTGCAGAGTAGTGTACATTCAACCATATTTGTCATAATTATTTCAATAAAAAACCCCAAATCAACCCAAACAAAATTATTGAAGTTATGGTAACACAAATAAATAAATAAATAAATATATGTTTATATGTATACATGTAATACAATTAAAAAAAACACACATTAATAACATACATAGGCTTATAATTACAGAATTAAATATTAAATTTTCAAATGATGAAAAATAAATAGGAAATTAAAAATATTAAATATACTGTTTGTTTGTTCTTACTATATTTTTTACATGTAAGTAGAAATATAACAATACCTTTTCATACACATTTCATCAAATTAGAAATGATATTGGTATTGTTTTGCAATATTTAAAATTTGTTAATGTAAATCATTTAATATGTGTGTACAAACTGACATAATTTAATAGGAATTCTGATTTCACTGAGCCTGTTTTAACATAAATCTATTTGACATACCAATATCTAAATATTCTACTTTTCAGTACTTATATTAAAGTTACATTGTCTGGAATATTGTTTTATTATTGAAGCATATAGAACAGAAAATCCCATTATGTTTGGTGCATATATGGCGCCACACTCATCATTGGTTTCACTACGCTGGCTTATCCAGGACAAAAGCATAGCCATTATTTTGAAAGTGGGACACTTTTGACGGGCTCCTACCTATCTCGGTTTTCTGTGGCTTATCACAAGTGTGAAATTATCCAACAACAGATCTCGTGAGATTTCGCAATTTTTTAACAAATTTAACTGTCTTGATTGAGGGGTCGTCTCGTAACTCCAAAACATATTTATATCCACAGTGGTATGGTACGTCTTTCCAGGGTCGGTAGGTGGGGGATTTGCCAGCTGTTCGCATACACGTTACATGTGAGGGTGTGTTACTAATTACGTAACGCTCTTGGGGTAGAGGAAGAGAGTACTGTCTTCGATTTACATAACATTTTTCAAGACTAGATGCTATTTTTATTCATTACTTAGACCTAAAAAGGTGGGGTTTGTTTTGGAAATGCGCGTTCAGTCTAGGATAGATCCGTATCGACGGGTATATAAAAGTCCATGTTATGTGATATCCTGTCTGCAGGATGGTACATATAAACGAATCCTTGCTAAAATAAACCCCAACAAAACAACCAATGTAGTGGGTTTCCAAGGCGCGTGTGCAGGGATTTCAGCAGGGTTGGGGTTATAGACTGTGTTCAGCGAAGTTTATGTGGGGCCATACTCACCCACAAAATACATTAAAAAAAAGTTAAGCGTGAGCAAGTAAGGGTTTTGACCTCCAATACACCACCCACCCACCCACCCCCCCCCCCCCCCACCCCGCACATACACCCGATTCCTCTCTAAGATTATATGTCAAAATTACCAAATGTTAGACATCCAACAGCAGATGGAAGGAATGATAGAATATGTTTTATATAACGATGCACTCAACACATTTTATTTACAGTTGTATGGCGTCGGATGATTATTAAATCAATATGCTCTAACTTTGACGTCGTTAAACACTCCCCCCTCTGGGCCGCCCCAGCTTTACCCTTTCCAAAGAAAGAATATTTATTTGAATTTGTCGATTTTAACACGTAAAATTAAGAAGTGAAAACGTTCATGGTCTATTTTAGTATATTTTATTAAAAAACATATACATGATTAATGTGTTACTAGTATACAAACTAAACTCTGAAAGTTCTACTAACACTTTCATGGGCGTCCGCAGGTAGAGGCACATCAAACATTTGAAAATATTACATGGAAAATACAAAATATACTATCTTCCACACCAAATATATCATGATATTCGATCAATCGTGTGTCTTCTACCTGAAGAATTGTTAACATTTTGTTCTGTTATTTACAGTAATCTTAGCAAAACGATGACTTCACACGTCGAATTCAGGATAACATTGCCCCCCTCTCCCCCCTGCATTTTTTTTCTGCGGACGCCCATGAACACTTTATAAAATATTAATTCTGAAATAGGAAGGTACGTTGTCATGATCAAACCAGTTTTAACAAAAGACTAGTACCGTATCCTCAAACGAACGTTCTGCGTACAGCGCAAGATTTCTCTTTTAATTTTTTGAAACAACCCTACAATTTGAAATCGGCAAATGCACGTGTTAACTGAAACTGACAACAGGCTGTCGTTTGAACTTCGCCAGCTATTGCGGCACTGACTACGAATCGAGTGTATACTTTTGACTATATCCGTTCATAACGAACACACACAAGTTTTTTTGAAAATGCATTTGAGCTTGTATTTCATATATGTACATGATATTATAATATGGTAACCAGACAATGTAACTTTAAGAAAAGTCCACTTAAGTTATCTTAATCATTGTTCATACACTTATTTACCAAGACAATTCATGACTTTTCATGATTTCCACTGATAATGAAATTAACAGCAATTGAAACTGCTTTAGACTGTATTCTTTTATTTCATGCTAGAATTTATCATAATGTAGTCAACATACTCCCCCGCCCCCCAAAAAAAAAGAAAAAAGAAAGAAGTAAAACTATTATAAACTGTTATACGACTTAAAGGGACATTCCTGAGTTTACTGCATTGTAAAATGTTTCCGACTAATAAAATATTTCTATGATTAAATTTACATATTAAATACATTTTCTTGTTTGGAATATCAGTGTTTGTATATTCAATGTGTTTCTGGTAGTCTTAATATTTGTAAGAAGCCCAAACTGGATTTTGTCTTCAAATAATTTAGTACGTACGAATTATTTTATTTTAAGAAATAAAATGAAATTTGCGCTAGTACAAATATTAGAACGATGAGAAACACGTTTAATATACACTAATATGTTATGCAGGAAAATATATTTTATATGCAATTACAATCGTTAAAAAGTCTCTGTTCTGGGGCGGATCTAGATGGAGGGTCTAAGGTGTCCGCCCC